>JZKD02S1659471.1:520837-544188 GCA_000966675.3 Picea glauca
TCTTTCAAAATGTTTGGGTGCATTTTGGTTTTCCCAAGTCCATCATTTCTGATCGGGATTCTCGATTTGTTGGAAGTTTTTGGTCGAGTTTGTGGGCACTCATGGACACCAAGATGAAAAAGAGCACATCTTTTCATCCGCAGACAGATGATTAGACAGAGGTGGTGAATCATACAGTGGTACATCTTATTCGTGCATATTGCAGCAAGCATCCCAAGCTTTGGGATGAACATTTACACTACGTTCAGCATGCGTACAATCGAGCCAAGCACTCTTCGATGCAAACATCGCCATTTGAGACATGTTTTGGATATTTTCCCAAGTCACCTTTAGATTTCATCTTTGGGAAAGATATTTCTGTTGATGGGAAATATGATATTGATCAGGCAGAGAAGTTCATTGAACAAATCCAGTCGATACATCAGGTGGTGCAAGAGAAGTTGGAAAAGAGTCAGGCCAAGTACAAAGTGAGACATGACAAGCATCATGTTGATCACAGTTTCGAAGTTGGTGATGAAGTGTGGCTTTAAATCAGAAAGGAGAGGCTTAAAGGAGAAGGTAAAAAGTTGAAACCAATTCGATATGGTCCCTTCAAAATTGTTGGCAAGATTGGTAACAATGCTTTTCGTTTAGATTTGCCTCCATATATGCATATGTATGCAGTTGTTAATGTTGAGAATTTGAAGATGTATGAGCCTCCATTGATTGATGATCAAGGAGAGCATGTTTAGATTCCTTCCATAGATGATTTTTCTCCGGAGTATCTAACAAAACCGCAAGAAGACACCATACTTGACAGAAGAATGTGAACTTCGAAGCGAGGAAATGTGGAGTATTTGCGAGTTGGTCTTAAAGGGACGAATCCAAGCAAGGCCAAGTGGATTGAGGTTGGAAGGGTCAGGGAACTATACCCTCATCTTCACATAGACTGAGATAGTCTTTTGGAGGTCCAAAAGCTTTCCAATGGGGAGGTGTTATCAGGGGATCAAATTTTGCTCAATTTTCAAAGTGCTCGGAATGTGACAAAAACAATGCCATTGCGTCTGTCTCGTCTTCCTGATTCCGGCAGTATATTTACTTTCTCAAATGGAGTCAGTATGGAGGAGATATCATGATCTGTCCACCAAGCCAAATAGGCAAAATTTTTGGATGCTGACTGTACTTATCTGTACAGTCCGTACAGTGACGTGGCAGGAATGTACAGACCATACGGTGATGATGTGGCAGATGGTTATTGGTTGGTTGCTGGTGTATTGGATGGTGACATGTGTCTGGTTGGTGGTGAGTAATATGAGGACACGTGTCCCCTCATCATTGTTTATATGGTTGTATAAAATTGTATGGGGAGTCCGCGGGGTTCGACCCCCATACCTTCCCCCAACCTTAAACACTTCATAACTCTCTGCTAGCCAAAGTACTTCCATTTGTGCCTTGTTAACTATACTTCAAAACATATATTTAAGTTTGAAAGTTATGCCAACGGGAAAGGGGGGTCAGGCTGGGGCTTAGCCCCGATCCGTGGACGCATTACTTTACATATGACCCACATATTTATGTATTGGCCCGAATGTTTTGGCGCGTGCGTATTCCATTTATATTATATTGTATTTGCAATACATTGCATTGCAATGTATTTGTTATATATATTATGTGTATGCGTGGGGTTTGAAGCCACGACCCGTGTGTTAAATGTTGGCACGGGAACACAACGGAAATTGCATGGTTTTAAATGGTTTAACCACCATTTTGCCCAGCGCAAGGTCACATGGCCATATGCCCGAGTGCTGAGGTGGCTAGGGGCTGAAGGCGCCTTAACCGTCCTACGGTTTGTACCAGTGCACGGTTGCATACGGGACTGAGTTTTTACGCTTAAAAGAGCGTGTGAGCTAGGTTTGTGCAAGAGGGGTATGAATTGTAGAACCAGAGACAACAAGTTGGAGATGGAGACTTCAAGGAGGCATATCGTTTTCATTTTTCGACCGTTTCAGGTGCCGAAAGAGCCCAGACAGGGGTTTTGGGACGCTGGGAAGCCATTGGAGTAGTCGGTTTTTTAGGTTGAGCATTGTAAGACATGTTTTTGAGAATTTTTGAGAAATTAATAATAATAAACCATTGGAATTTGGACCAGGAGATGTAGCCCATAAGAGGGGTGAACTCCTTTATCAAATTGTTGTGTTTATGTGCTTATGTTCAATATTTATGCTACTGTCTATGTGTATTTTTCATAAGTAATCCTTAATTTATGTGTTGCAAATTGATCATGTTGCTTTAAACATATAACATTTCACTTGCAATAATTATTCAAGTTTTTCAAGTCTTCTTCAATTTTAGATCATTCATCCAATAAAATTCAATCATGAATGATGAATCGGTTTCAAATCCTATCACTCAATTGCGAGAAGAATTTTGTTCATGGGATGAGAGGAATCCATTCAAAAATTTTGAACAAGCACGGGAGGTAGAATCTATTGAAAAGGCTCTTACTAAAAATCAAATTGGTTTTTCCTCTGAATCATTGTATACTTAGTCATCGACCATCGTGGAAGAATATTTGATGTTGGGTCAAGATGAATGTCCATATTCTTCTAACCCTTTCTCTAATCAGTACTTAAATTTAGTTATTGAAGAACAGTTAGGTGACGAAAATGATCTTAAGAATTCTAACATTCCAATGAAACTAATTAGAGATGTAGATCTGCAATTGGAAAAAGAAACCTTAAACCCTCATCTACAAATCATACCTTATCCACAAGAAATATCAGATGTTTGTCGTTAAAGTTTTGAATTATCTATCATATAGGAGACAAATTTAGATGATCATATTATGTTGAAGAATTTATCACCAAAATAGAGTGAAAGTTTTAAGGAAAGTAAAGAGGAATGTCTTGAGAATACCATTGTTAAATATCATAGCTCAAGATATTTTTTTCATGTGTTCATTTATGATTCTTTTTACTCTTTATATCCCGATATCTTCTTAGATTCTGGTGGACTTGATACTTTACCCATAGTATCTTACTCTTTTCCATCACAATCAAATCTTTTCGATATGCCCAAATTTGGTGAAATTAATTCCAAACATGACATTTATGAAGTTGGAATTGATGCTCTTTCACTTTCGTCACTCACATGGAAAAAAGACATGTTGAAATATTATTTTACATGATTTATTGTTGAAAAAGACAATGCACTTATTCCTATGGAAATCAAATATTATATTTGTTCTTTGATTAGTTCGAATTTTAATGTTTATGCTTCACATTTTGAAACAATCAATATCATCAAAGGAAGCATTCAAACCAATAATCTAATTGATGTCATGAATCCTCTTATGATGTGTTCCCCATTGATATATCCATTTCATCAAATTCATATTTTTCATCCTAATTTTTATGATAGGATATTAGAATGGATTAAAGATTTGTATCTAAAAAATCTTCATAATAGAGATAAAGTTGTGCTTGATTTGTTTCTACCTAAATATCTAGGAAGTAAGAATTACATGATTTTTTTAGATCCTCCATGTGAAGAAATTGATGAACACTTGGAGAATTATCAGGAGGATGGGGAACTTCAGCCTTTGTTGATGGTTATTTCAGGTCCCCATAATATTGACAAGTTTTCCAAACTTACTTACACTCTTCCATGCCATTATGACCCATATCATGACCAAATTGCATAATGGTTGGAGGATTCATACATCAAGAAGTTTTAAAATAATGGTAAGGTTGTGCTTGTTTTGTTTTTAAAAGAATATATAGGACGTAAGCATGACATATTTATTTGTACCTACAAATAATACATTCTTATTTTCTTATTTTCGACTTTCTATGCCTTGCAGGATTGAAGATGCTCTTATGGCTACATTGGAAATACGATTTTACTTAGCGTTTTGATCTATAAACTAGTTTGGAGTAGGTTTAGGAGTAGGTTTCATTTATTTTTATTTCTCAATATTTATTTTCATAATAATGTAGTTATGAACACAAGTTATTACACCAAGAGAACCATAATATGAATGTTTTCAGGGAAGTCCACTTTAAATCTTTTTCTCTCTACTTTTCGTTCAATATTTATTTTCAAAAATGTAGTATCATCATGAAAATTTTAAATGGAAAGTAAAGAGATAAGTAAATTTGAACCATCAATTCAACCCTGGCCCAAGGTGTTGTTGGACACACATACCACACTTAGAGGGGGGGGGGTGAATGAGTGTGGGGATATCTTTCCCAAAACTTCACTTTTACACAAAAACTCCTTAGTTAACATTCAACATTTGCTCACTACTCATTGTTGTCATTTATAATCAGTTAGATGTGAATACATATCAGCAACATATCATCAACAAATCATCTCCACAAGGAACACAAAAAACACAATATGTATGAACAATTTTTCTTTTTATTATGGACTTCAATCCGAGGGATTTTTAACAACAATTGAATAGAGTACAACTCTACAAGAGAACCAGCTCTATATGAAAAACTTGTAACAACCCTAGTTGAATAAATGTTTAAGGTTTATTAAGTAAAAAATAATTAGGGGATTAATTGTCTTAATATGGTATTAATTAAACAAGATAGATATAATAATACTAATTAAATAATTACTAATTAATTAATGGCTGCAATTTGATTAATTAATTGATTAATTAACTACCTATTACATTTAATAACTTGAGTATTAAATTTAATAGATTAAAAAGTTATTTTGTTAAATTAAAAGGTTACGTACACAAAAAGGGATAACTTATTAATTACAAGAGGATGAAATAATAAAGGAGAGGATAAGGGGAATTAACAAGGGGTAGGTAAGGGATTAAATGCAGGAAGTCGGTGAAGGAGGAATATGGAGGGGAAGGAGGTTGACGGGAGGATCATTCTACGGGAGACGGGGGATTGATTTTTTGGGGGCTCTCTTGGATTTGCAAAGAGGAGTTGAGCTTTGGAGTCAGATTGGATCAGTACAGGCACCAGGTTGCTGGAGGTTTTGGGCATGGGGCTAGGATATCCATATGATATTCTGGAGCTAGGAAGTTACCTAGTTCGCAGGGTGGAACTAGGTTTTGGGAAGTGTTTACATAGTGCAGCAGCGGTCAACAAGGCAAGTAGACAAATAGAGGGTTAGCATAAGACCCAGGTATTTAAAATTATGCATTGTTTTTAATCTGTTATAAAAATTTACTATTCATTGTTAAATTTAAGTTACTGAAGTTATTATTATGAAGATTATTATTCTGTTATGAAGTTGTTGCCTTAGTTTATGAAATAAATTGATGTTTAAATCTATTTGGCTATTACAAAACTCATCTTACATTCTCAACACCAACTGAGATGAGGAAAAAATCCTCAACAAATATCAATCTGTCAACATAAACAAGTGCATCAACCATGCACCAACCTATGCCAAACAACATGTAATCAACGTGTACCATAAACAAGTGCATCAACCATGCACCAACCTATACCAAATAACCTGTAATCAACCTGTAACATAAAAAAGTGCATCCAACCATGTACCAAGTATGTACCAATCATGTTTCAACTACTCATCAACTATGACTCATCAATATGTACCAACATCATCAACTATACACCTCATATATGTGCCAACTCGTCAACTATTTGTCTCAACCATGTACTCAACATGTACCTCAACCAAAATC
This sequence comes from Picea glauca, assembly GCA_000966675.3. Lineage (NCBI taxonomy): Eukaryota > Viridiplantae > Streptophyta > Pinopsida > Pinales > Pinaceae > Picea > Picea glauca. The sequence goes on from JZKD02S1659471.1 coordinate 526,503, forward strand.
CCTCATGAATTTCATCATCCAAATCTAATTTGTAGCTCTGTAATAGAATTGGTGTATATGATCACATTCCTGCAAACCTTACTTAACTTTAACAACAAGATACTAGCATTTTCATCAAACTTTTATTTAGTCTCACATGCCTAGTTTTGTATTAGTCAACAACCTTAACTTGAATTAATAATAACTTTGTAATTGTAATGTATAAATATATGATACACATTGTTCTTCATTGTTTTTTATGAAATTCCTCCAAGTTTCACTACTTGGAACCTCTCAGAAAAGGAGTTATAGAAAAAATGGCATACCTTGTTGAATTCTGGCTTATTCTAGAGAGCGACCTTGTAGAGCGTGCCCCACAGGGAATATTTGTTTAAATGATATGAAACTATTACAAAGAATAATATATACTGTACCCTAACCAACACATTTGGGTTCACTGAATTTGGATCTTTTATGAATATGTTATGACATTTTTACCCGAAACACCTGTTTTGACTAATTTCAGGACTAGCCACAAACCCTATTTTCCACGGAGTGTAACTCCAAAAATAAAACGACCCACAAGATGAATTGTTTTCCAAATATACTTGGATATTTTTTCACAATGGAATAGCAATTTCACGATCTGAATGATTATAAAAAAAAAGTTATAGCGAAAATGGTGAGATGACCTGTAAATAACATAGCTTAAAAAGCACCATCAAAAGAATTTATCCTTCCTTTCATTTCGGCCTTCTTTTCTTCACCTTTCCTCAAAATTTTGTCTTAGATATCCTTGGTTACCTCAGAAACATATATATATTCAATATTCTCAAGTGTGTATTAAATGAGAGATCCTTGCCTCTTATTTATACTCTCCAAGTACCTTCCTTAAAAACATCTTCTAGGTCACTTGGCCGACTTTGCTTATTTTAGGGTTAACCCACTTCTAATTTCTCCATTAAAGTTATTATTGAAATACTTTATTTTGTATTAAATTTGAATTATAATACACTCATCACTTCACTTTATTATTTATCCTTTAACAATCTCTTAAACCACTTTGACTACTTTGACCTTTTGGGGCTTCTAGATGACATATGAAGGTCCTCCAACTTCGTAAGGCCATAAATCTCAAACTGTGAGGAGTTATGTGACATTCCACATACCACCAAAAATGGCATGACATGTATTATCCATATAGAATAGTATTATCTGAAAATATATCATAACTCATACCGTTACCCATCAAACAAACTTGGGTCCATTACCCAAACCTGGGGTCTCCAACTTCTCATCGCCATAAATGTCTAACCATGAGGAGTTATGTTACGTTATACATACCACTCGAAATGGCATGACAAGAACTATATATATAGGATAGTTTCCTTGACAAATTCACTGTCCTTCATCTCATTATTCCACAATTAATCATGGGTCCTCCAACCATTCTTCTAGGATAGCTCAATCCGCAAAGCGTCTTCCCATGAGGAATTTCACCATAAGGGGACCACTTTGGAGTTCATCCATTTGTGCACCTTATAAATCATGATAATACAATAATGAGAGCATGGGTCCTCCAACCATTATTCTAGGATAACTCAATCCGCAAAGCATCTTCCCGTGAGGACTTTCACCATAAGGGGACCACTTTGGATTTCATCCATTTGTGCACCTTATAAATCATGATAATACAATAATGAGAGCATGGGTCCTCCAACCATTCTTCTAGGATAACTCAATCTGCAAAGCATCTTCTCGTGAGGGCTTTCACCATAAGGGGACCACTTTGGAGTTCATTCTTTTGTGCACCTTATCAATCATGATAAGACAATAATGAGTCATCTTTAGATTTTTCCAATAATTCATCATATACCAATGAAACCACATCGATCCATCTTCATCATGTATTAATGACAACTCATTGATCCATGTTCATCATATCAATGACAACTCATTGATCCATCTTCATCTATGCATTCTCATCAAGGAAAATACATATTATATTACATCAATCATCAATCAATCAATCCTTTGACATCAATCAATCACTTGACATCATTCAATCAAACCATTGGAATCAATGACAACATGATCCAATAGGTGCCACTAGTAGGACTGCACTCATTTTAATAAGTATTTTTCTATTTTTGTTAGTCTCTTTTATTTTTAATAATAATGCTTGGTCAAACTAGCATCTCATGCATCACTATATTAAGAAAATAACTTTCTTGCACATGATATTTTATATGATTTAGTTCTTCCTTTATTTTACAGTGAGATTCTAGTGGATCTAAAAGCTCAAGCTTATCTTTGGCCAAAATCGTTTCCTGAAAAGTTTGCTTTTGCTGTTTTGATTTTGTGTACTTCTAATTTTGAATCCCATTAATAAAATTTGATTTGGTTTGTTGTGTGTTTTTTGTTTTCTTTGATTTCTTTGACTGAGTTTTCTTCTTATCTGTCTTTTTGAATCAATATATTTTTTATCAAAGAACTATTGTCAAAGGAAGCATTTATTTTAAGACTTGTGTTTTTCAAGAAAATTGAAATAGTTCAAAGAGGCCCTGATATTAATATATAGCTCAGACAATTGATTTTTAAGTCAATTGTCACTTTCATTTTTTCCTCAAATTGTCTTTGCTGGAGTATTACACCATAGATATGGTTTAAATCTTTGAGAATTACGATGATCTTTAAACTTTTTACGCCGTCCATATTCTTAAGGAATCACTTTTAAGTGCTTCCCCATTCTCTAGATGATTTCTTAGAGGAAATCTAAAATCTCTAAACCATGATAAAACTTCTAGTTTTGAAAGAAAATAAATAACATGATAAATTATTCAGTTGTATTGCAATTAACCTCAAGTATCACCCAGCTCTCTTTGGCATCAAGAAATCTATAACTGTATTATTATTCAAAAGTGGCATAAGAGGGTTGGAAGCACTTAATCGTGGGAAGTGTTTGTAAACACATCAGGGTACTGAATAGGCTCGCTGGCAGCGGGTAAATGCACACATGATACCAAGACAAATGTGTTAGGGTACTAAACAGGCGTGCTGAAAACAAAGCAATGTCGGGTCGAGAGGTAGCAGTTATATGTTTTTAAATTAACTTTTATGGAAGTATACATCATGTGGATACAACTATTGGATATGATTAAATCATTTGAGTGGGTTAAATGACATCCCTTTCGAGGCTATGGATGTTTGCTGGCAGCAGTGGCTCTGTCAATGGTATTGAAGTTCTTTTATAAACACGATGACTCTTTGATTAAGACATTATTTCAAGTTATAATCCCCTGCAAAGAAAATTATATTGTCTAGTTATAACATTGAGCTTATCCTAATACTATATGGTCTCAGAGTGAATTTATTTTAGGGAGCTTAAATCATTTTTCAAGTCTTATTCTTTTCTTCCCGAGATGAAATCTTACCAGATCAGAGATAACTACTTCACCCAATAAGTCATCATTTGTTGGGCCCCAACAACTCCCCCTAAATGTTTACAAAATTTAAAGGGCCCCCATTAGAATCTTGGTAATTATAATGATCTAAAAAATCAACATTTTCAAATAGTTCCATACCTTGGATTGCTTTGAGACAAACTTAAGACATTCACTATAGTATGAGACATTCATTACAAGAGTATATGTCAAAGTTTAGAAACGAGCATAAAAATCTCAATTTAAACAAAAACGTTAATTTGTATCAACTGTTTACTTTCGTTTAAATTATGATTATGTGTTCTTTGTTTTTTCATTAGCAAGTTTGACTATTTTGAATAATGGGTTCAATACTTCATCAAATAATATCTTGGTTCGTTTCTCATTTTCATAAAATCATTTGGTCATAAATTAATTAATTAAATTCTTTTTTCATTTTGCATCTCATTTCAAAATAAAAATAAAAATAATAATAATAATAATTATCTATCATTTGTTTGATTTTGTAAAAATACAAAATTAATATTTTTCTCTTCTCCATTAACTTGAAGCTTATAGAATTTTAAGATCATATTTGAAAGGAAATTATAAACAATGTTTGTTTAGAACTCATAGTTATTTTAAATTCATTTTTTATTTTATTGTTCTAGATTTTGTTTTATTCACAACTTTTAGGTTATTAATTTAGGTTTCTTTTTGTTTCACAGGTTTCTATTATCATTTATTTGGTGTGGATATGATCATGGATTGATTTTATTATCTAAATACATTCAAGATGATTGATCCAAAAATAATATTGGATTGTTGCAAATAAATTTATGAGCAACAACAGATAAAATTTGGAAATGCGTCAAGAATAGAGACACGATTTTGCGTGACTAATTGTAGCTCAATCGTGCCGAATTTGAAGAAACGGTTGAAAACCCATCTCCCAAATGGACCCATTTATCTTTCAAGAAAAACGTTTCCCAAACATATGTACAATTTGAGAGATATTTGTGTCTCTTTATGAGGATAATTTCAGGTGGCAGAAATTATTAGTGACGCCCATACTGTTCATTCATTGTATAAATATATGAGAAAGTTCAGAGCCATGGGGATACAAGAAATTGAGAGAAGGATTTTTATCCTTTCTATTTTGTATATTATTTATTTTGTAAACTTTTGTTATTTTCAAATGGAGTAACGAATTGTTGGAATCTTTGGGAGAAAGGACGAGTATTTTCAAAGAAGAATATGGAATTCTAGGTTGCTTAATGGCTTTTGTCCTGTGAGTAAAATGGTTTTATTTTCATTGTAATATCTTCATATTCTTTGAATAATTGATTATGCATTGATTTAAATTAGCTTTAGTATCTTTTATCAATACATGGTTAATTGCTATCATTTATATATTAATTTTTTCGATCTTTAAGAATCTATTATCCCAAAAGTTCTTCCTGGACCATATGATGAACATATTTTGTTGAAAATATATGAGAAAACAATTTATTGTTTGGATTTTGTGCTTTTGTAGATTGTGCAATGTTAATATTGTTTCTCATATAATTTTTTAATATGAAACTTTATTTGTATTGAATTAGCTTTAGACTATTCTGCATATAATGTTTTATATCATGCTTTTCTTTATGTTGTTCATTATCTTTTGGTTTAGTTTATATCTATCACTGATCATCTATTCAAGTATTTTGAGTTTACATCTGATGCTAGATAGCTGATAACACCATTCTTGAGAATTGGAATTTCTTTCATTTTTAGTTATTGGACATTTCAAGGTCACAAGATATATAATTATTTGTCTTTCTATTGTTATAAACTCGTTCCAGAATATGAAACACTTCCTTGAATTTATTTAGGAAGTATTATGTTTTATTTTGTCATAGGTTTACACTTGAAACAGGTTAAGAGGAGCTCATACAAATGTAAAGAGATGAATTTAGCTTAGTATTGTTGATCCGTGAGAGGTTAGTAGGTGCATTGTTTTCTTCTATTTATATTTGTTTACATATGAATGAGATGATGATTGCATTAATTATCTTTGATTGTTTCTGTGTCATTGTTTCAATTGTATTTTCTTAGTATTTATTAGTTTAAAATTTTTAAACATTAAAAAAATAAAAATATTTATGTTCTTACTTTATCTTATTTTGAAACATTATTATGAACATTCATTTTCGCAATATTTCAAGTAAACCTTGTAAACTGTATATAGATTATTTATAATCATTTTTATATTCATGTTTCTTTTTAATAAACATTAGTAAGTAATATATCATTTGTTAGAATCATAGCTTTAGATTAGTTTATTTCCTTTACTATTTTTAGGACTTTAGTTGGCTAACGGAGCCATTAAACTTGTCGGGTCATATCATACCAAATGGTTTGGGTTAATTAGACAACCCCGGTCTAGATTTGACCTTCCACTTGATGGTGTATAATTTACGCCCATCAACAAGGCTTTGCTAAAGTTCAAATTCATTTTTAACCCTTGGAATAACCCTTTCCAGAACTTTGAGGTAAATTTTGGGTCTCTGTCAGACACAATTGTCTTGGGAATACTATACAATCATGCTACTTCCCTCATATAGATATCGACAATATTAGCTTCCTTGTGAGTAGTCTTCAATGGAATAAAATGGGAAGCTTTCATAATATTATCCACCACCACCATGATGGAATCATGTTTCTTATTTGTTCTGGGTAATCCTATGATGAAATCCATTTTCACCACTTCCCACCTCCACTCAGGCATGGGTAATGGTTGTAGTAACCCTGTTGGGTGCCTATGTTGATCTTTCACCTTCTCACACTCATTACATCTAGTGATGCATTCTACAATTTCCTTCTTCATACCTGGCCAAACGTAATGGCTCTTGATTGTTTCCATTGTTTTCTAATATCTAGGGTGCCCAACATAAGGCACATTATGCATTTCTCTCAAGATCACAAATCTCAATTCCTAGGAATTAGGTACATAAATTTTGTTTTTTTACAGGAGCGTTCCATCACTTTCCAATTTATAATCTTCCACTTTATGTAGCATCTTACCCTGTTGTAGCTTTTCCACAAATTCCATGTACTGCAAATCTACATTTGCATCTTCTGAAGTTATGCCTTTAATATCAGATTGATACATGCTAATGGTCGTAGAATGTAGTTCATGCACACTTCTATTGAGTGCATCAACCACTTTGTTCTCCTTTCCTTTGATATGATTGATATCAAAGTCATACTCACAAATGAATTCCAACCATATACTCTCCCTAGCATTCAAGTTTGGTTGATCAAACAAATACTTCAGACCGTTATGGTCTGTCCTCAATTCAAACCTCTTTCCCATGAGGTAATGTCTTCATTTCTTCATAGCGTGCACTATGGCTGACAACTCCAAATCATGAGTTGCATAGTTCTTTTCATGATCCTTCAACTTCCTGGACTCATAACATATTAAAAATCCATTTTGACTAAAGACTCCCCCTAGCCCTTCTTTTCATGCATCTGTACACACTACAAAATCTTCGTTTGGATTTGCAATCCTCAAGATTGGAGCATTGGTTAACAACAGCTTCAATTGTTGGAAGCCTCTCTCACATTATTATATCCATTGAAATTTCTTCTCCTTCCTTTGCAAGGAAGTGATGGGGTGAGCTATCCTTGAGAACCCTACAATGAACCTTTTGTAATAGCCAGCTATACCCATAAAGGATATAACTTATGTCACATTCTTTGGCGCTGACCATTCTTTGATGGCTTCTATCTTCTTAAGATCCACGGTTATCCCATCCTTTGAAACAATATGCCCCAAATAATGGATTTTATTTTGATAGAATGAGCACTTGCTCAATTTTGCATACAGTTGGTTCTCTCTTAGAACTTGAAACACCATCCTCAGATGATGTTCATGCTCTTCCTCCGACTTGGAATACACCAGGATGTCATCCAAAAATACTATGGAAAACTTGTCTGAATATTCTCTGAATACACCATTCATTAGGCACATGAAAACAATAGGTGCATTTGATAACCCAAATGGCACCACTGTGAATTCATAATGACCATACCTTGTTTTGAATGCGGTCTTGTTGATGTTTTCATCTTTTATCCTTACCTGATGGTACCCTGACCTGATATCAATCTTTGATAATATCTTTGCATCCTTCAACTGATCAAAGAGATCATCGATCCTTGGAACATGATACTTGTTCTTTATAGTCACTTTGTTCAATTGTCTAAAATCAATGCACAATATCAATGCCCCACCTTTCTTCTTCACAAATAGGACCGGGGCACCCCAAGGTGACACACTTGGGCTTATATACCCCTTCTTCAAAAGTTCTTCAAGCTGCAATTGCAGTTCTTTCATCTCTATTGTACTCATTCTTTAAGGATTTTTTTACACTGGAGTTGCTCCAGGCATAAGGTTTATAGAGAAATCAATATCTCTCTTTGGGGGTAGTCCGGGTACCTCCTGGAATACATCTTAAAAAAAAATTAATACTACATGGTCTTCAATAATTGACACCTTATCCTTAGGAGCTTCCTCCATATGAGTTGTAAATATTTGGCGGCCCTTCCTGTAACACTTCTTCAACTATATTCATGAGATTTATCTAATAGTCACTATCCTTGGGTTTCCTTCCTCATCCAGGTAAGTGAATGCCTTGTTATGACAGTCTAATATGGTGTGGTGTTGATCCAACCAATCCATCCCAATTATATAGTAATAGGAACCTAAAGGTAAGATGTTCAAATCTCCCCTTATGCTCAGTCCATTCATGTCCATGAGACATGGCTTAACCATTTCAATAACTTTTCTTTTGGATCCTGTAGCCAGTTGCACTAACCAAGATTTTTCATGCTTGTTTCTTGGAAAATGAAAAATTTCCACCATATTGGTATCTATATAACTATGACTAGCCCCTGAATCAATTAAAATAATAAAGGCATGGTTATTGATCATACCTTCAACTTCAATCACGTGTGATTGAAATTCATCTTCCTTGTTGTTTAGGGCTGCATAGATCCTTGGTATTCTACTTCCCATGTCCTCCATTGTTTCTGCTTGTTGAACATTGTGGACATCTCTCAATTTGCCATTTTTGTGGGGAAAATCTCTATACTTGTGCTCTCCCTGACAGCCCCAACATTGAATGGGTGTCTACCTTGGCCTTTGTCCTACTAGCTTAGCCATTCGTTGCCCTTTAAAAGATGGTTGTCCTTGAGGACTGTTTCTGAAAAAGGGAGGCTTATTTCCCATTGTTGGCCCTCAACCAAGTTTTGAGGTAACATTGGTCGGGTTTGATCACTTTTGTACTTCGATAAGCTGGTCAAAGATGGAGCATCCAGGTAGAGTTGTGATCGCGGGATCTCACTTATTTTGTGGACCTAGCAAGGGGTTCATTAGGGTTTTTGTATTAGGGTTTTGGGATGTCGGCCCATGGTTTTACCCATGATTAGGCCTTGTTGTAAGGGATGTAAAAGTATATATAGGAAGGAATGTAATGTATAAAGGAGGGTGCTTAGTGAAATCAATGTACTATGTAGCTAAGTTCATAAGTGGCTAAGTGCAAGAGGCAAGTAGTTCTGAGTTTCTTTGTGCAAGAAAACATGTATGTAAGGCTCTGTGATTGAGAGAGAAGTTAGCTCTATGCCTTGATCTGATTTTCGAAAGGTGGATATGGCGCTTAGTGTGAAGATCACCTGTCCAGTACGAAGCTTGGCTCTATGGCTTAGTTCATAGGAGCAGATGGATGTAAGTGATTGAAGACTAATAAAGAAGAAGAGGTCATTGGTGGATGTATCCCCACACTAGGGTGAACCACGTAAATCTTGTGTTGATGGTTTTCTTTTTGTTATAATGTTTATGTTGTGAATCTACTTAGTGCTTGGAATTGTATTAATGAAAGATAGATAGATGAATTTTCAATGCTTTGTATATGTTGAATGTGTTAGATCTGACTTATTATGCTAAGTGTGATGTGTATTTTGTCATTATTACTATGTTGAACTTTACTTAGGTTTGATATGAGATGTGAATGAATTAATATATATTGTTCCTACGTACCCTGTGAAGTGTTTTAATAACATATCTGTGTCCTAGCTTGGTTATATACACCTGATTCCTATAACCCCCCCTACCTCTACCTCGGGTGAGACTTCGCCTACTTCGCACATGTTGCTGAAAGGGTTGGTAGTTAGGGTTTTTTTCATGCATTGTTGAATCGTTGAACCCTAGGTCTTCCCCTGTGCCAACAAATGGTTCTATTGTCAGGACCTAAAACTATGATTGTTGGGAACTGAAGAAAAGAGAATCTCTATGCATAGATCTATTGTTGTAGTGCGCATTATTCTACTTGACTTGCGAAGCTCTGTGCTATGAAAGAAACCCGATCTGAAGAAAAAGAGGTAAGATCTTGAAAGAGGTAAAGATTTTTGCTATAGAGTAAGATAAGTGGAATTTTTTGTGTCGAAAGCATGAATCTAGGTGTGTTTGATAGATTTTTTCCTAGTCTGAAAGCTAGGGTACAGTTAGAAGAAAATGTTGATCTAAATAAATTTGATAGAACTAGACAAAGATATGTTATTCCTATACATAGAAAGAATTTATGGACTAATAAGTAGATGCTGAAACCTAGAAAGAATTTTTGCAGATTGCATGCTCAACACTATGATCCTAGTGTGCAGTACAAGAGAATTTGGGGAACTTACAGAAGAAAGAGAGGATTGAAATTATGTTATAACTATAGAAGACCAGGACATCTTGCTAAGGAATTCCATGGTATAGGTCCTATTTGTCTTTGTTGTAAAATTATTGTTCATGAAGTTGAGGATTGTCCAAGGATGATTGCTAAAGTTGAAAGAATGAACATGATTCAAGAGAATAAGAGCATGTTAGAAGATCAGAAAGAATCAGAGAAAGTTAAAACTACATTAGTACAGTTAAAATAAGCAATGGACGATCACAAAGATGTCAGTTTATCCGAGATCATGAAAGAAAAAAAACACATAAATACAAGAATAGGATATTTCAACATAGACTGTGTCCTAGATGAGGAGACACAAGTGAATATTATGACAGAAAGAACTTGGGAAATCTTAGGAAAGCCTATTGTGATACCTTCATTAGGGAGAATAGGCTTGTTTAAAGGAAATATGATAACCCTATGTGGAAGAGTTGTTAATGTGCCTGTTATCATCCATGGAACATCGACAAAAGAGGAATTTGAAGTTATTAAGTTTGTTGAGAACAATGCCCCATTCCCTTTTTTGTTAGGAAATACTTGGATTGAGAAAGATCAGATCAGAAGGAAATCAGAGGAAGAAGCTACAGAAAAGAAAAAGAAAGAACTAAGGGATATCATAGCTAGAAAGATAGATCGACTGATAGAAGAATGAGAAGTTGATTCAAAGCAACAGAAGATGGTAAAATTAGCTATCAAGTCTGAAAGAATGCAAGAAGGTTTGAAGGACCTAGCCATACAAGCAAGAAGTATATCCACCTAGGAAATAGTAACAGAAGGGATATTAACTTCAAACCCTTTGAGAGTACATAAGATAAGAATAAAAATGGAGAATATAAGAATAAGAATGGAAAGAGAAATACAGAAACAGTTGGAGTGACTCAGATCACAAGAAAGAAGGCAAGGAAGATCAGTAAGAAGAAGGTTGTGTTGGAAAATATACAAGAATTTACAGAGAATAGATGGAAGATTTCTCATATTGGAACTTTCCAGGAGGAAAATTTGCAGGACTTGAACTTCATTGGAACAACAAAACCACATAGAATGGGACTTCTCCATGGTGAAGCTATATGAACATTGGAGGCACCCCGACCATTAGAACGATGCTACAAACATCTAGGAAACACAATTATGGGTGGATAGATCGTCATTATACATTGATACCATGCCATAACGGAAATATTCGCATTGATTGAGGCATTATTGTCCATTGGAGGAATTTGTTATGAAACTCGCGTACTTAACCCATCGGACGTTGTGCCGGGACCACTTTTTGCCATCCATAATTATCTAAGCTAATAGAGAACTGATTTTGTGTGTCAAGATGTGCTATCAGACCTCTCCATCTGTTTTTTACCTAACTATCGATTCACCTACCCTGACTTATTTGTTCACAGTGAGAATGTCGGTCAAGCGCACTATGATAGAGAATTTTTTTGAAGAAATTATGAAGAAGTTTATGGCTAATAAAGCCATCTATGAAGGAATACATGCATCATTGACCAGGGGAATGCAGTATTCACCCTTGAATGGAGGTCATTCGGGCCTTGTCAACCCCACTACTGAGAAGTGAATAAAGCACCGCAACGATCTGCCTAACATGAAGTAGATCTTGTTGGTCTTGCCTGATCATATCCTACCCTTGGTTGGTGCGGTCAACTGTGACAGCATCCCATGGGACTTTGAGTACACATTGATCACCACATACATCCTAAAGGGGATATGCGTAATTGAAAGCCAGTTGGGCCAGATCCCATCCTTAAAGAACAGTGATTTCAACCTCGGAGACAAAAAGAACTATGCGATGCTTGCATTGCATAGATACTGGATGAGGATGACTAGGAAGAAGCCTCACATTGTCTCCTAGCCTTGGATAAAGGAGCTTGTGTAGTCCATGATACTGAATGTAATGAAGATTCCTCACTTTGGCCAACATCAATAGGTTAACACTTGTGTTAAACTCCTCTTATAATGCTATCACAGAGGATACCTATGGCTAGATAGGTTCATTACTTTGGATTCGACGTTGATCCAACTGATCACAGGAATGAGCATGCAGGGACCCGAGCCTCAATAGTTTTACCCAGGGAAGACTTCGAACTGCTCCCTAGCACAACACATTAAGGAGGCATATGATAAATTTGAGAAGGGGAAGTGAGGCTACAAGGTAGACTCTATATAGGATGGCGCAGTGCACCTAGATTTCCAACCCATAGTTAAAAATATCGTTATAAAGAACCACCCCACGCAGGTCACCGGGTTCCTGGTGGACCTTGAAGGGAAGTGTGTGGAGGGGATGCAAATGCACTAGGCAAGATACCTTGTCAACAAGCTCGAGAAAGAATATCATGAAGCGCAGGATTAAGGATACGAGTTCCATTTCAATTGCTTTCTTGTGTTGATCACATTTGTTGCTTGGAAAATGTCGGAAGGAGAAACATTCCAAGAGATTGAACCATCAAAGACATTGACTGCGAAGTTCTCCACCTTGTGGTACATGAATTTCAATTCCAATTAGTGGCAGTCGAACGTAATGTTCCACACCTACTATCAGCAACTGAAGGTTTCCATTGAATCATTCCCTCGCATGACACCACGAACCTTCCACCAATACATACCACTAGCTAAGTTCTCTGTAGATCGACATTTTATATATATCATTGCACTTAAGAATGAGAGAAAGGAGGAATTGTAGTCCTATTACAAGATGACCGATGAATACATGGATTAGATCACAAAGGAGTGGTTGGCAGAGTCCCTTGTACTAGTTGATGATGCATAACTCTCTGACCCTAATATCATAGGAAGCCCCTTGGTCACTTGGTTCGAGCATGTTCGATAGACAAGTGTGAAGAAGAAGAAGAAAAAGGAGGAATTCCAGGATGTATAGACTGATGAGGAACATAGTTCCTTGGAAAAAAGTGGACTTTGTTCGCTCGCAGAAGGAGGAGGAGGCAAAGTAAATCAAGAAGGAGGAGGGGAAGACGGAGAAAAACAAGGAGAAGGCGAAGCTACACCTCCAAAGGATCCCACTATTGAGACAGAAGCATCAAAGAAGAGGAAGGTTTCTCTGTAGAAACCTTCGGCTAGAAATAAAACCCGTGCAATTAAACCCCATATGGAGGCCAGACTCATGGAGGATGACATCGGTCTAGTTCATGAAGAAATGGAATATCTGTCTAAAGACCTCTTACAAAGATATGGCATGAAGCAAGAAGAGTTGTATGTAAGTGTTATAACCCTAATTTACACCAGACATTCTTACCTGGCATTAGGCCATCTCATATTCCTTCTTTGCCAAGCTAGTACTGAACAAATCTTCTTAAAAACACCCTTTTTAAAGGCACATGCACCCTGCTCCAGTACAGCCCGCATGTACACTCTAGCTGACCCACTACAGCCTGCATGTACCTACAAAATCATGAAAAATGGAAATTTGTCGACAGAACACATAGTTTTGGGTAAGTTAACTAAACCTTTCGACCATGCATGGCCAGTCACTTGACCAAATACCTAGCTTCTTCTAGCCTATAAAAGAAGGGGTAGGGGTCCCATTTGAAAGAAGGAAAATCATAGTAAAGAAACTCTACCCAAATTAGCATTCCCCTAGCCTCAACCTTTTGCAGCTATTATGTGAAGAGAAGCATATACAAAAGTAGTTGGAGCATAGTTGAAGAGGAGCCCAGGACCAGATTTGAGGAGCAGTGTCGACCACATATTATAAAGTTTAATCTTGTGAAGATTAATACAAAAAGGAATACTTTTTTTGTCCCACCATATCATGTGTTCAAATTGTGTATTTATTTTATGATATTGTCACATCTAACCCAACAATTAGTATATGAAATGCATGTTTGCAACTCTTTGTTTGTCCATTTGTGAATGAATGTCATCTTTGGGAGGAGGCTTGCAGTTAAGGAGTGAGTGAAAGAAAAGGGATCAACATCAAATGAAGGATCTAATCCAGAGTTACCTAATCTTGTTTGTACCTTTGTATTGCATGAATGTGGGGTTTTGTGTTGGGAGAACAGAAAAAAGTAGAGGCCTTTAAATGGTCATTTTTTGCATGCATGATTAAACCCTTAGTCCTAGTCCATAGGAGGGATTTCCCACCCACAACATAATTGGGGACCATACTAAGGATCTCTTGGGTTTTCTAGGGATACTTTTATGGTATTTTTAAATTGGTTTCATCACATTTTTTCTGAGTTTCCACAAGATTTTGAGCTAGTAGGGATTATGGTCTTCCATACCAGTATTCCCTTCTTTCTTTGCCTGGATGATTTTTATTTTATGGAATTCACAGAGGTGCACATGGCCTGTATAAGTCCTGCATGTGTGTACCTATGACCTGCCTTCACACAGCTCATGTGCACACACTAGCTGATGAAGTGTCAGTCATGTGTCTGAATTCAGAATTTTTCTTTTTTAGAGAGGCAGTCATCCTCTCCCTTATGAGAAGTGATCCTTCTTAGGGGTTTTTTGGATCTCATTATAGTCTCTAGTTTTGCAGTTTGTAGCTTAGGTACCACCTCAAATTGGTTTTGTTTTATGAAATCTTCCTTGAATTGTTTTTCTTTTCTGTCAAAGTAAGTTTTTGAGTCTTCAAGGGACTCTGGTTCTCAATACCAGTAGTCTTTTTCAATGTTTGATTGGTTGTTTTTTTTCATTATTGAAGAATTATAGAGGTACACGCACCCTGCATAAGGCCTGCATGTGTGTACACATGCTCTGACCTTACACAGCTCGCATGCACATGGTAGCTGTTGAACTGTCAGTAGCATGCCTCTTGAGAAAATTTTTGTTTAAGGAGAGGTAGTCACCCTCTTCCTTATCAAGATTTATAACTCTTAGGGATTTCCTTGATTTAATATTGGTCTTTGTCAAAGAAGTTGGCAACTTAGGTTTGATTACAGCAATAGCTTTCTTTTTCATTAAAAAGTTTTCCTCAAGGTTTTTATTTCATAGGGTTTTTAGACAAGTGTGAAAGTCAACTTTAATCAGTTTGTGTGTTATTGTCAGTAACTCTTTGCAATCTATACTTAGGCTAGACGTTTACTTGGTCTTTACTTGTCATCATTTTTCCTTTTTTCTTTGTGAGCATTAAATAAATAAAAAAACTCTTTTATTTCTTGGTTTGGTTAAGTAGTTGTTGGTTTGCATTAATAACCAAGAAAAGTTTTTCTTTCATAATTTCTTGGTTGTTTACTTAGAAAAATAAGTATCTCGTAGTCGAGTGAAATCCTATTTTGAGTTTTCTGTTCAAAGATCTTAGAAAAAAATTTAGTTTGAAAAGTCGATTAAGAATTGTCTTAAGAAGTAGTTATTTTGTTTATCTTTTCTTTTGTCTCTAAAAACATCACTAGTTTCACTTTCATGACCTTTGAATTAAGACAAGCCATAAGAAATTAATGATTAATTAAAATCAACTAGACTTTATGTGTGTAGGGTCCATAAACTAGTCTAGGCTAGAGCCTTGATTTAGGTTGGAGAGGAAACTCTTCAAGCCTGCAAAACATACATAAGATTATGTGCAAGGGAGTGTTAAAAGTCTAGTATTGTGAAAGTTATCTGGGACCCCCCTCTAACATAGGGGCTAAACATGAGTTCGTGTTCTGAAAGGTAGCATAAATAACCCCTCCAAATTTGGACTAAGCGTAGTGGGGAACACATATATAGGGCTTGTTTTGGGATTCCGTCGATTGAATTTTCCACGGAGCTTCATGGGTATCGAATCCATTTGAGGTCCTCAGTTGTCTTCTGGAACACTTTCTTTCGATACCCTTGATAGGTTTTGGGCTTGATACCCTGCTTATTGCAGTCCACCAGACTATCGACTGTACCCACCTGGTGACTTTTCACGCTCTGGAAACCTAGTTGCCATTATTTTAGGGACTTACATAGGTGACTGCGGGGGTAGACTGCAGTACATAGGACATACATCGGGCCACACTTTGTAGAGTATACTTGGAGGGTTCTTCCATATTCGAGTTTCACTTGCCCTGGTAAGTTTCTCTAGTGTTGGTTGTTGTAACTTCTCTTCTGACTAGTTTAGTCATTGCTTGTTTTATCTCGTAGGGACTTTTTCTAGTGTGTGTTATTTTTAAACAAATATAAAGACCTAGTGTGTCTTTGATATTTTTACATAGTGGAGGATCATGAGCTCCACCAGTCATGAAGGATTCTTGGCCTACCACCGGTTACACTGGAGCCACCCCCGCCACCGCTAAGGCGAAAGATAGACCAACAAGGGTATTTTGAAGTGATCGGGTCACAGGAAACTATGCTTGACCTACGTCCAGAGGAACCAACCATTTTAGACCTTGGAGTGGAAGATCCTAGTCCATCCGAAACTCCAACCACTAATATTTTTGCACCCATCATCGTTCAGATGTATCCTTACAAGTGCAAGACAGTGTCACATGCAGCAATGGAAACAAACGATGCCACTTCTTATGGGAATTATCATATTCCCACTAAGACTGTCACCACAGGGGTGTTCCACCTCCTAACCCACCATCACCGGTCCAAGCCACCATGGTATCGAATGCCTCTACCTCAAGCAGTGGTTTGATCCCGTCTTTGGTGGTGGCCATTGCTCCTTTCACACAGAGTGAGATAGTTCCTATGTTCTCATACTGGATGCCTATATCAGGTACAAGTCCTATACTCTCCTATTCCACTTTACAGACTTTAGGTCTGGAGGTAGGGAGCTCTAACACTCCTCTGCAAGGACACATGGGGGGGAATTTAGCTCCCTTTAACGCTTTCCCTCATGGAGGATGTCATATACCTCCTTTGTCCCCTTCACTTGGCGGTTTCCATGAGCATTCCGTCGGGCCGTACATAAACCATAATTCATTTGGAGCAGGGATTCAATGATCACCTTCTCATAATATGTTGGTAGGTTCAACACCATTTTATTTGTTTGGTACATTTGGTAACAACTCCTTCTCATCAACTTATTTTCTGACTGGAGGCAACCCCGATTATGGACAACCTAATTCTATGCAGGGTACTATTCCTGCACAGGGGGAAAACCCAAGAAATTCTTTCGCATCAGGACCTTGGAATTCTTGGCAAGGATCAGTTCCCTTGTCAGGAATGCCAATCAGGGGCAACTCTTTTCACAACCAATGGAACCTCGGGCAAGGTGCAGTACCCATGCCCATGGGATCGGCATGGGGAAACCCTTCCCAAAGTCCTCTGAATGTAATGCATGCCCAACCCTCTACATCCTATTTTGGGAATCAGTCGATGATGTCTCCTCAAATGAAAAATCCGTATGCTAGTCATGGCCATGGTTTTTCCCAGAACCCGGGCCAGCTGTTATCACTCCAAGAAACTCCTTAGGGTTGTAGGCTAAGGATGCTTGGTAACTTAGAAATAATGGATTTTATGTGTTTGGGACAATGGGGTCTTTAATGATCAATGAAATAAACAACTCATCACACATCTAAAGAAACAGTGCTTTCAAGAAACAATAATCAGATCAAGTAATTTGAAAGGGGGGATGAAGAACAC
>JZKD02S1659471.1:544238-555136 GCA_000966675.3 Picea glauca
AGTCTTCATGAACTAAAATAAACTGAAACAAAGTACAGAAAAGGAAAGATGGACAATTCTGATATTGAAAACGAAAGGAAACTGAACTTTATTTCTGCAAAAAGAGTCTATACAGCAGCATAAAAATATCTCCCAGTTTGAACCCTTGTCTCTTAGTAGAAATAGACATTTATAGCCTCTTACAATCAGTTTTATAGATCCTAAAAACATGGATCTGTGTTTAAAAATAGCAATTCAAATCTAACTAAACAACTTGAAAATAAAGGCTTGATAACTAAACTATCATTCGAATTGTCTTCAATCTCAAAAATTCACCATTTGTATCCTTCAGCTTCTGGAATCTGTGATGTAATGAAACATGGAAAGGCACCTGTCTTGACAGTTGAATTTCTTCAACGTTCATAGTCGATATTTGAGGAAATTTATTTTTCATGTGGTTCCCAAAATTCCCTCGAACCTCTGATGCTGAGTCCTTTGCAAGCAAGTTGTTATCGCCCTGATACTCTAGAACTCTTTTATAACCTGTGAAAAATGATTTTTTCTATCCTTGGCTTCCAAAAATGCTTTTCCTTCTTTCAACAGCTAACTCGCTTTATATTTCGTTGGTTAGCTAGTGAAAGCGTTGCCTTTCACCAGCTAACTAGTCGCAAAAATACGTTGTGCGCTGGTGAAAGCCCTGCCTGCACCCAAAATGAGTTTTCACCTTCAAAACTATGATTCCATCAAAACTCAATGTGTCTCTGATTTCTCCCCTTGCATGTTAACAGCAACTTGAGCAAGCACTTTCAAATCTGGGTGGGATTTTTTCTTTTGTTTTTGCTTCAATCTTCTGATCTTCCTTTTAAGGCGCTTTGCAAGCCACCATAGACTATTGTAATATTTGGTGATCTTTTGTTTTCTTCTCTTCTCTTTAACACTTTCTTTTGGTGATATTTCTTTGATTACCCATTCCAAGACCTCTTGCTGAGGGATTACCTCTTTTAGGTGCTTGATTTTCTATGTTTTCTTCGACTTAGTGCTCTTTGATGTTTCTCCTTCCTCTGTGTGAGTAAAGGTCTCATAATTCTGTCCAAACTCAGTTGAATGTTCAGGACTTTTGATGACAGGGCTCTCATCTTCTTGCTCTAGTTCTGAGTCTGTGTAGGGAAGGTTTAATATGTTTGTTCTCTTCTCTGTAGGTTGTTCTGTAGGCTTCTCTGTAGTGGTTTCAAAGTTAAATCTTTTCTTTGACCTGTGAGATTTCACACCAGAGATTCTATCTTCTGGCGGTCCTGGCAAAGTCCTCCTCTTCCTCAAACTGCTTTGAGGAGTCAACTTTTTCTTTCCACCTTTCCCTAGAAAATGCTGCCAACTCCTTCCCTTCTGTCTTAATTCCTCTAGAATGATCAATTTAATAAGGCCAAAGTGGCACAGGGTGTTCTTCATGMTTAGRGGTTGAGCCCTGATCTTTTTAYAGACCTTAGTTAAGCTCTTGTGTAAGAAAAAAGGTAAATTGAGGAGAGTTTTACCTATGAAATGGTCTAGGAGCTTGAAATGATACATCATGAGTTTGTCATACCTACCCTCCAAGGTTATTTAGAGTTGGATGCCCTTAAACAAATCTTGCCAATCATCTTCTAAATGGGAAACTGGCATCCTCTTTTTCCATGCATTATGCCTGGACTCTTCCTTCAAATACGCTCTGAAGTTTAAGTTTTTGGTGGCAGTGGTTTTGAACCAACTCTGGCCCGATCTTGGTAGATTGGTCGCTGAAGTAATGGCAGATTCATCTACAATGATCTCCAAGGACCCAAAGCGATCCTTATCTCCATCGAATTTCTTAGCAAAAGCCTCTATTGTTGACTGGTGACAACCATTCTGCAGCCTCTCAACAAATTCAATGCAACCTGCATTTGAGAAGTGTCTCTGGACTTTTGGATGCATCTGTAGGAAAGATAGGCTTTCCAACTCTTTTCTGAGTAAAGAACCACTACGTCTCCTCGCCATTTGCAACTTGAAACCCCAAACGATTTTTCACACCAACCCCTGCAAACTGTTGTTCGGGCCAAGGTTTTGCGCTGGTGAAAGCACTCGGCTCTGTTCTTTCAACAATAGAAACTTAGCATGCATTTGAGAGTTATGCATGTTGGAGAAGCGATGAACCGATTTGATGTTGTCATCCAGGTAGTACAACTTCTGTACTTGTGCTAATGGATTCAAATTTTCCATTCTCGATGCCATGATTGTGGAGCATGAGTTACTGAACCAAATCCAATTTATAATCCGATTTGGATGTCCAACTCGAGTTTTCATGATTATCTACTTTCACCAGCGCATCCTTCTTGATTGCATGATGTGGGTCAATCATATCATCATCTTCTTTTTGAAATGTGGATAAACACATGTGATTCCCGCTTTCTCCAGCTAACGACCCGTGGGAAACAATCCTTAACTGTTGAAACTCACCGCTTTCACCAGCGCACCACCCCGTGAGAAACACTCTTTGGATGTTTGAAAATCCCTTCTTTCATCAGCTAACGACCTGTGAGAAATGCCCCTTAGCTGGTGAAGTTTTCCACTTTCACCAGCTAACCACCATCTTTTAAGCACACATTAGCTGTTGAAAACATTTTATGAAAATTTTGAAGAGAAGACTTTTATGGGTCATCTTATTTCTAAGACAAAAATCAAAACCTAAGTCTTGCAGCTAGAAAAACTCAAAATCAATTTGACAAAACTACTAATAGCCATTCTATCCACCACAAAATTCGATCATAGGGATGGGTTCATTTTGGGAGCTAACACCAGCAACCCAACTTTTCCTGGAAACCTGGTGCCAGTCAAACTCCAGGCCCCTTTTTCCATGGTTATCACCAACAACCCAAACTACCTTTCCTAGAAACCTTGCATTTTCCAGACTTAACAAGGTTGTTGAATGATCCTATCTGTCATTATCTACGCTGGCCCCCTATGACAATGAATTTGCCTTCAGACATACCAAAGTTCAAATCCAAACCTAAGGAAGATCCAGGGGATCCTGTGACTACTTTTCACCTTTGGTGCTCATCTTCATTGAAAGACGACTCCATACAATTGTGATTGTTTCAACGTACTCTCATTGGGAGTGCTACGAAATGGTACACTGATCTTGATCACTCAAGATACTCTTCATTCGGTGAATTGGCAATGGATTTCCTAAACCATTTCCAGTTACCTATCAGATACGATGCTGGCACAGAATTGCTGGCCAATTTTGAACAGACAAAAGCGGACCATATCTCTGATCACATCTGAGAATGGAGACATCGGAAGAGTTTGATTAAGGTGTCAGTCCCACCAGCATTCCTACTTGATTGGTTCCTTAAATATTTGGTGCCACAGTTATCCAAAGATGTCGCAATGTTGGGAGTGTTTTCCGAAGAAGATACAATCATGCGAGCTCAATAGCCTGAGCTAATTTATTCTCAGTCTGGTCTACCGTATGAAATCTTTTCGGATGCTCCACAATCAATACTTGATAAAACTGGACAGAGAGCTGGACCACATGCCGATGGTACTGTTGGTTCAACAAACAAAAAAACTCGTTGAACAACTGATGAAACAATTGCAGCAATTATCTATACAGCATACAACGACCAACCATAATATGGTTCTGGCTAATCCCCCTACCCAAATGTTGGATGTACATAGTGTGCAATCAAAATATTCGAAGGCCACCCAGTAGCCTAATGGAAAGAAGAAACAACGTAAGAAGGGAAAGGGGGATAAGAAAACCACTAATAATGCTAGCGGGGGAAACACCGAAAAAAGGAAGTCGAAGTATCCATGTAATCTGTGTGTGGAAGACCACCCAACTCACCAGTTCCCTCGGCTTGCAGAGGCCCAAAATTTATTGTCATAATAGCAGCCTGTTGTATTAACAAACCCATTTCAACATAGCCAAAATCTAACTCAAGCCTCTACAAGCGTGGAAGGGGGCAATCAAGGACCCCCTCCGTCTTCAAACAATCCTTCATTCATGAATGTGTATGTGATGAAAGGTGATGCCTATATATCGACTAGAGCACATGATTCCAATAATCCAAGCACCTCTGAGAAAGGTAAAGAAGCTAAAACCCCATCTTTCCCTCTCCAGATCGAGAAGACATTGGGCGAAAACATGACACGCATCCCAAAAGGTGCGTTTAATAAAGCTTCTCACAACCCAAACGCAAGGGTCACCCATAAATACTCTGTGGTGGAGGATTTGTTTCAAACCCCTTGTGTGATGTCTTCTTAGGAAGCCCTCCAAAGCTGTCCTTCCGAGAGAAAGGATCTGTTATCCTCTTTAGGATCCACTGAGACTTGTAATCTGGGTACGATCATGCTTGATACAATCGACTTAAAACCTCGTCTCCTTTACCATGTAGCATTCCAGTTAGTAGTGGCTTACAACATGAAAACTTTTACTTGGAACATTTTCCGCACAATGGTTGATGACGGTGCCTCAACATGTGTAATGTCTTTGGCATGCTGGAAGTACATTTTCCAACTCACTTTTTCTCTGTCACCTACTCTTCTTACTTCTTTCGAAAGTCATTCATTCTGACCACATGGAATTATCCCCTCTTTTCCTGTGCAATTAGGAGGGAAAACTGTGTGTGTCAAGGTTGAAGTGGTTGACGCATATCTCAACTACAATATCGTGTTAGGGAGGAGTTGGACCTATGCTATTCAAGAAGTAGTTGCTACAATTTTCTATGTCTTGTTGTTTCCACACAAGGGCTAGATCATGACCATTGATCAGTTTTCTTTCTTCCGTCCCGACCCTTCATTGGGATCATCCGCGGTCCTAATGATTGATAACCCTCAACTCGGTGTTGTCAACATAGGGGTTGGTTTGTGCCCACCTTTGATGGGTACTTTCGATTACCCACCTCTTCAAGGCAATGTTAAGTTCATATCTTACCACCATAAGGTTGAGATTTTCCAAGTTTCGTTGTTTCGCATGACTTACTTCAACGATCCATGGATTCTTCCTTCCCCATCAGCCATGATGTAAGGGACAGGGCACCATGGTATTTCCATGCCCTTGTCCACGACAGAAGTGGCATACTCTTTAGTCCAACAGGATTCCATCGACCCCGAACCAACTCCTGCACAAGAGTTAGATCTTAGTCTAGAGCCTATTTGGGCTCAAGTTTCCCTCGCTGATACAGATTCTTTAGACTTAGTCTTTCCCACAAACGAAGCAATCATTGAAGAAATGACTAGTCCGGACAAACCCTAGGATGATCTCCATCACAGATCTTACTTCCTCCTAGAGTTAAGAAGAATTGAAGCAGGAGAATTCACTTTGACTATGACTGGAGATAGGTCTTGTCCTATCATTACCTTGGCTATGCATGTTGTTTATGTTGAGGGTAATATGACAACCATTTCCGAAACTATACCTATTAACATCTCCAGAACCCCTAGCCTTGTGGAGAAAGTTTTCGTTGGATCTGACTACTCCCCCAAAGAGATTCGAATCTACATAGATTTATTTAAGGAATTCTGCGATGTTTTTTCTTGGTCTTATGAGGAATTGCCAGGCATCAATCCAAAAATTGTTGAACACGAAATCACGACTTATCCTGATGCTAAGTCGGGTTGGCAGAAGCTTCATCCAGTTAATCCTAAGAAAGCAACAAATATTAAGGTTGAAGTAGAGAAACTGCTCAAGGCAGGTTTTATCTACCCTGTCCATTTAACCCAATGGGTGTCAAACCCCATGTTGGTTGACAAAAAATAGGGTACAATTCATGTATGTACGTATTTTCGTGATTTGAACAAAGCCTTTCTGAAAGATAATTTTCCCACACCATTTATTGACCAGATAGTTGATGAATGCACAGGTTGTGAGGCCTTTTCTATCATGGATGGTTTTTCGGGATATAATCAGATACAACTCAAACCCGAATACCAACACAAAACAACATTAATTTTTTCATGGGGTACATTTGTGCATCATAAGATGCCATTTGGTCTGAAAAATGTTGGAGCTACCTTTCAGTAGGCCATGTCTTTTTCTTTCCACAATCTCAAACATATCATCGAGGCCTAATTAGATAATTAGAATCACAATCTCATAAGAGAACTGATCATCCCACACAACTTCGACTTATCTTTGAGCGATGTCGCTACCTCCATATTCGCTTGAATCCCAACAAATGCAACTTTTGCTTGACGTCAGGACGTCTACTAGGTTTCATAGTTTCAACAATAGGGATCATGGTCGATCCTCTCAAGATTGAGGAAATAGTTCAGTTTCCTCCCCCACGTACAATCCTTCAACTTCAAAGTTTACAGGGAAAAGCGAACTTTTTGCGGCGTTTCATTGCAAACTACACTCAGATCACAAAGGGATTTATGTGTTTACTAAAGAAGGAAATTCCTTTTCATTGGGATGATGTCACTCAACACTCCTTCGAAGCATTGAAACATGTCCTCACAATTGCCCCTCTGATTCAGCCACCTAATTATAACAAATATTTCTTATTATACTTGGACGCAACCGAGTCAACCATCAACATGGTCTTAGTTCAGGAGGATGATTTACTCTCAGAATATGTGATTTATTACTTGAGATGAGGGTTGGTGGGACCGGAACTCAATTATTCTCATATTGGAAAACTTGTGTTGGCAGTAGTTCATGTCGTCCAATGGTTATGTCATTATATTTTGTTTTGCAAGACCACCGTCATTGTCATTGTGAATCTATTTCAATACATGTTGACACGAAGGGTAATCGGCAGAAATATTAGTAGATGTATAGTTGTCCTCCAAGAATTTTACTTAGATTTCGTTTCGGTGAAATCCAAAAAGTCAATGGTCTTTGCAGAATTCATCTCGAAACTTTTGGTCGAGTCAGGCAATGTTATGCCTGAAGAGTCGCCTATTCAAGGAGACATGTTTTTTATAGCATCTTCAGACCCCTAGTATGGATATATACTTGTCTATCTCCAGAATTTGAAGTGCCCCACCTCTACTTCTCCTGATGAGCATCACCATATATGCCATCAGGCCAAGAACTATCTCATACTCGAAGATACTATGTATCGTCGAGGTGTAGATTGAATTCTTCATCGGTGCCTCACTCATGAAGAAGCAAAAATCATTCTTAACGGTTTCCATACTGGAGCATGTGGCAGTCATTTGTATGGTTTGGAAATAGCCCAAAATATTTTACGAGCTGGTTAATTTTGGACGATACTAATCAAAGATTGTATCGCATCAATCAAGAAGTGCCACCCGTGTCAAATCTTCTCACGGAAGATGAGGGCACATCTATTGATACTGAGAGGGGAATGAATTAGAATCAAGTAAAATTTAAAACCTTTTTCAACTTATACTTAAACCATTCAATTATATCCAATGAGCAATGAACAATAGTATAAGAGTTACACTAATACACCACAATACACCATGCACAATACATGAGAAATAATCAATAGTTATTGTTCAAGGGAAGTAATGACTTCCAAAGGTAGATACAACTTCCAAATGTAAATGGAGGGATAAACCTCCAAGAGAAATATACAATCCTCCAATATCAAGAGAGAGTTAAAATCTCCATCCTTGCCCCTTCCTTCCACCCAAGAATAGATGAGAGATAATAAAACTTTACATTAAATCATCACCATCAACCAATCATCACATAGAACCTAATAATGCTTCCTAAGACTTCTTCAATTTTTTCAATTATTCAATTCTTGAAGTACTCTGATCCTATAGATAATATTACCCAATGTATTCTCTAAAACTCCTCCAAGTTTCACTCCTTGAATCCTCCCCAAAAATAAGTTATAGAGAGAATGAAAGACCTTGTTCAATTCTGGTTTATTCAAGAGACCGAACTTGTACAGAATGCCCCGCACTCAATATTTAACATCTGATTCTGAAACTCTCACGCAAGAAACTATAGTCTATACTCTTTCCAATGAAATTTTTCCCATGTCATTTTGATTCTCGATGAAGAAGTTATGATTGTTTTACCCGGAACACATGTTTATTGACTAGCTTTAGGATTGGTCACAAACCCTATCTTCCACAGAGTGTATCTCCATAATTGTAGTGAATCAAGAGATGAAATTTTTACCACAGGTACCTTGATATTTCTTCTTAATACCATAGAAATTTCACCATCTGAATCGTTCTAGAAAAAATAGCAAATGGTAAGATGACCTGAAGATAACATACCTTAGAACACATCACCAAAAGACTTCATCCTCCCTTGAAATCCGACCTTCTTTACTTCTGATTTCCTCTAAAATTTGACTTGTGTATCAAATGAATGTATAATGATATTTATTTATACTATTTATGTCACTTCCTTTTAACATTAGGGCCAACTTGACAATTTCTTATTTTGTAATTATTTTCTTTAATTATGTTCAAGGCCTACATGTACTTCCTTCTTCAATTCACTTTGTCATATTCAAAAATTCATTTTTCCTCAACCATGATGATCCACGTGGCATGCCACATACCACCAGAAAAAAAATGGCGTATACTATCCATCCATGGGTCTTGTATCTACATGTTCATTTTACTTCATTTCCAAATACCTTCATCAATCTTGCGGTCCAAAACCCATGACTAGGGTTGACATCAATGACAACAAACAATCTTCCAATAATCTCCCCCTTTGTCATTGATGGAAACACTCATGCTCCCCCTGTCATCATGATCCCAATTTCTCTCCCCCTTTGACATCAATGGAAAAGGGTGGGGCTGCTCCCCCTAACTTTAATGGAAAAAGGTAACTCTCTTCTTTGGGGTTGTTCCCTCTGAACATATAGCACTTAATAAGACTTCATTTTTATGGTCTCTTTCTTCCTTGGAGATTTTTTGTGGTTTTAGGACATATGTGTTACTTGGTCTTCTTGTTGCAGTTGCAACCAATATTCCTGAGTTATTTTCGCTGATTTTACATTTTCGAGAGTCAAACATAAGAGTGTATCCTTGATCACACATTTTACTAACACTGAGTAGACTATGCTTCAAGTCTTCAACCAATAGGACATTCTTTGCTTTTACATTTTTGCTTCCAAGCTCTACTACACCTTCTCCAAGTATTTTGGAAGATGAGTCATCTCCAAATGAAACATTTCCACCCTTTCTCTTCTAGCTGATGAATTTGTCTTGATCCCCAGTCATGTGTGAAGAACATCCATTGTCTATGTACCATTCATCTTCTTCTTTACATTCTTCATTGGTCAATGCTATTCGAAAATCTTCATTGTTTGGAATCTCTTTCCTTCTCCATACCATGGTTGGCATAGGGACATCTTCATTCATATATCTTCAATCTCGTGCTTTGTGACCAAGATAATTACATTTGTAGCATGCAATATTTTTGTCCATCAATGGGGAAATTGAATTATAACTTCTATTGACAAATCCATGATTATTTCCATATCTTCAATTTACACCATTCATGTTTCTTGCATATGTGTTCCTTTCATTGATTATGTAATTAATTGCCCTATGTCCAAAATGTTTGCAAGTATAACAATGACCAAGAAAGATACCCTGGAGTAATTGGGCTTCTTTGTGATGTAGTCGATCTATGTTCATGATCTATTCTTCTGTAGTTCCTTCATACTGATTGAAGTTTATTTGATTCCTAAAGGTAGGAGGTCTTCTTGGATATTCATCTCTTTTGTAATCATTCCTTATTTCTGGTATCCTGGTCCACTTCTTATCAAATATCTATGTAGATCTTTCTTCAACCTTCTTGTTGGTATTTTCATCTTCTTTGTATGAAGTTTCACCCATGCATCCAATATGTGTTAATTATTTTGGCACTTGAGAGTTTATTAAGCTCTTCCTCAATGAGACAACTTCTTGTTCAAGTTTCTCACAATCTTCTTCTTTCTTCATCATTTGGACATTCCTTACTTCTCCTATTCTTCTTTCTTCTTTGAGTAGAGTTTTCAAGGAAATGGTTTCTTCTCTTAGTTTTTCAAAGTCTTCTAATTGTTTCTTCAAGCTTACAACTGTCTTTTCACAACTACCCAATCCACTTCTTAGTTTTCTTTGCGTGTCTTTGAGCTTGATATTTTCAATCTCATCATGCTTCAATTTTTTAAGATTCTTATCTTCTTGTTGAATAATTTTTTATTCATTATTTTCTTCTTCTTCATTGGAATTTTCTTCTTTAGGGTCATTTCTTTCAATCCTTGGATGAGGAAATTCAAATTCAACATGACCTACTCCTTCACAATTAAAGCAAAATAACTGACCTCTATTTTCTTCTTTGAAATATGAGATGTTGTAATTTTCTTCAACTTCTTCTTCTTCTTCTTATTCTGCTTCTTCCCTTATATAGAGGTCTTGTAGCTTGTCCCAAATATCTTTTGATGATGCACATGATCCCACCTTGGATTTCACTGAATCTGTCAATCCATCCAGGATGGTATCTATTGCCAATTCGTTGTTCCTTTTTGCTTCCTTCTGAGTTGTAGTCTTTGGTTTCTTCAAAGCATTGTATCCTAAAGAAAATGAGAACCAAACATCTGCCCCAAGATCTTTCAAGTAAGTTTCCATTCTATTACTCCAGTATTCAAAATTGCTTCCATCAAATGGTTGAATCCAATTTGGAATGTTTTCTTCCATTTCTTCTTAGGATCTTCCTTCCAATTGTTAAATTGTACTGAAGGTAACCCGCTTTGATACCAATTGTTGATACTAAGAGGGGGGTAAATCAGTATCAAGTAAAATTTAAAAAAAAATTCAACCTATACTTAAACCATTCAATTATATCCAATGAGAAATGAAAAATAGTATAAGAGTTACACCAATACACCACAATACACCATGCACAATACATGAGAAATAATCAATAGTTATTGTTCAAGGGAAGTAATGACTTCCAAAGGTAGCTACAGCTTCCA
>JZKD02S1659471.1:562748-578250 GCA_000966675.3 Picea glauca
TCTAAAGATGAAGTATTCAGTAAATTCAAGGAATTCAAAGCCTTGATAGAGAATCTTTCTGAAAGAAATATTAAGATACTCAAGTCAGATAATGGAGGAGAATATACCTCAAAAGGAGTTTGTAAGCTTCTGCCGATATGTCGGGATAAAGAGGGAACTAACTACTCCCTATAATCCTCGACAAAACGATGTAGCTGAAAGGAAGAACAGAACAATTATGGAAGTTGTGAAGACCATGATTCACGATCAAGATATTCCTATGTGCTTATGGGCAGAAGAAGCTATGGCAGTTGTTTATGTGCAGAACAGACTATCCCATAGTGCACTTGGGTTCAAGACCCCAAAAGAAATGTTCACCAGAAAGAAGCCAGAGGTAAGCCATCTCAAAATATTTGGCTATTTGTGGGACCCCAAAAGAAACAAGCTTGAACCCTCTGGAAAGAAGGGAATATTTGTGGGATACTATGAGGTATCCAAGGCCTTCAGAATCTACATACCTGGTCATCGCCATATTGAGATCAGCAGGGACGTGACCTTTGATGAAGAATCTTCACTTAAGAAATCGAGAAGATGCTAGCTTGAAGAAATGTATGAAGAGGAACGTGTAAATCCCAGGATGATAGAATCGATGAGGGAAGTTCCCAGAGATGTAGAACCTGTAAGGGAAGTCATAGCTTCCCCTGATGAGGAGACTCCTAAAGATCATGATATAACAGAAGTTCAAGAACCTCCTCAAATGGCCTTCTCCCATAAAATAAATCCTGCTTGGGCAAGAGAGCTTATTCAATATGGAGAGAAGTATGGTGTTCCAGAAGGAACCACGAGATAGGTGAAAATACCAAAGCCCTTCTCTAGTTACATAGCTTTGATGTGCAATTTACTTGATGAAGAACCCACATGTTTTGAAGAATCCATGTAGAAGAAGGAATGGGCAGATGCCATGACAGAGAAATACCAATCCATAATAAAGAATGATGTATGGGAAATAGTTCCCAGACCAAAAAGTAAGGATGTGGTATCATCAAAATGGCTCTTCAAAACAAAACATGTTGCTGATGGAAGTATTGAGAAATATAAAGAAAGATTTGTCGCTCATGGATTTTCCCAGAAGGAAGGTATCGACTATGAAGAAACATTTGCTCCTGTGGACAGATACACTTCGATCAGAACCATCATAGCTCTTGGTGCCAAGATGAAGTGGAAGATGCACCAGATGGATGTGAAGACATCTTTCCTGAATGGTGTTATCGAAGAGGAAGTGTATATAGAGCAACTCCAAGGATTTGAGGTTGAAGACAGGAAGTCTCATGTCTTCCGATTGAAGAAAGCCTTATACGGATTGAAGCAAGCTCCTAGATTATTGGATCATTGATGTACCTGACGAACACCAGACCAAACATCTATTTTGTAGTGAACACCTTGATTCAGTTTCTGGTAGAGCCCAGATGTGTTCACCTAGTGGCTGAAAAACATGTGATGATGTACCTTAAAGGTACAGTGGATTATGGTCTCAGCTATGATGGATATCATGACTTCTCATTGAGTGGATACACTGATGTATATTGGGCAGGAAGTGTTGCTGACAGAAAAAGAACTTCCGGATGTTGTTTCAGTTTGGGATCAGCTATAATCTCATGGAAAACTAGGAAGCAATCCAGTATTGCTCTCATCACAGTGGAAGCAGAGTACATTGCCGCATGTTCTGCTAGCTACGAAGCTATATGGCTTCAAAAGTTGTTGAAAGGCCTATTTGATTTGGATATGAGAGCAACCGTGATTCTATGTGACAATCAAAGCTGCATTAAAATGACAGAGAATCCTGTGTTCCACGACAGGTCGAAGAACATAGATATCCACTATCATTTCATCCATGACATGGTACAGAGAGGAGCCTTGAAGCTCCAGTACATTAGCATGGATGAACAAGTTGTTGATGTGTTGATTAAGCCTCTATCTCGTGTAAAGTTTGAACACTTTTGAGATAAGCTTGGTATAGTCCGAAAGGACCCTCCCTAAAAGGGGGAGTAGACGTATTCCTTGCTTCTGACCTTGTTGTTAGACATAAAGCAAGATGAGTCATTCTTCTGACCTCGCTGTTAGACGTAAAGCATGACACCATGTGATCATTGCTTTTGACCTTGCCATTAGACGTAAAACAAGATGAGTCATGCTTCTGACCTTGCTGTTAGATGTAAAGCATGACGCCGTGTGATCCTTACTTCTAACCTCGATGTTAGACGTAAAGCAAGATGAGTCATGCTTCTGACCTCGCTGTTAGAATTAATGCATGACACCATGTGATCCTTGCTTTTGACCTCACTGTTAGATGTAAAGCAAGATGAGTCATGCTTCTGACCTAGTTGTTAGACGTAAAGCATGACGTCGCTGATTCCTTACTTTTGACATAGTTGTTAGATGTAAATCAAGATGATTCCTTGCTTCTGACCTCATTGTTAGACATAAAGCGAGATGTTGATGTGTTCCTTGCTTCTGAACTTGTTGTTAGATGCAAAGCAAGATGAGTCATGCTTCTGACCTCATTGTTAGACATAATCATGACACTGTGATTCCTCACTTTTGACCTAGTTGTTAGACATAAAGCGAGATGGTGATATTACTTGCTTCTGATCTAGTTGTTAGACATAAAGCAATATGTGACTAACACTGAGCTACCAGCTTAACCGCTGTGACATTGAGCTAGTGTAGTACTATGATGTGCCAGCCTAGTGTTGTGATGAGGTATCATTTTTACTGATACATATTTGATGCAGATGATGATAGCATTCTTTTGAGAATGATGATGCTATTGATGAAGAAAACTTCTAATGACTCGTAAATATGCTAACCAATGTTTCAATATGATATTGACGATACTATCCTCCAGATGCCACTGATGATGCAGACCTCTCTCGCCTGATGCTGATGAAGAATACCCTTTTTGTTAAGGGCGAGTGTTGAAATAATGTAACTACGAAGAACATTCTTATTATTATTGGATTAAATCCCCATTGCAGATTAATCATGTCATTATTATTATTATTATTGTTATTGGATTAATCCCCATTGTGGATTAATCATGTCGGTAATTGTATAAGGAACAAATCCCCTTTTACAGATTGGTTATCGGACAATTACAAAGGGCAGAATAAGAAGTCAGCCCCAGGAGTTATTATGGAAGACCCAGAATTAATTAAAGGTGGGTTTACCTACCCAGAGTGAGAGGTCATCCCTGCCAGTTGTGACCTTTCACACGTTCCAGTCTTGTATAAATAAGAGGCTAGCACCTAACTTCAAACAGACAACTCACTTGCTCATTTCTCTTATGAGGCAAGCTACAATTACTAGAGAGAGGAGGAGAAGAGTGGCACATATATTGGGGAGGAATTTATGTATTGGTTTGAGTCATCTCTTGAACATTGTTTAAGTTATTTATGATAAGGAATTTTTGCTGGGTTTTCTTCCCCTAGAGGGTTTCCTAGGATAAATGTTGTGTCTCTTGTGAATGTGTATTTCTCAGTGATCTTGTTCTTATGATGCTCTTATCTATTGAAATGCAAAGAACTATAATAATGGCATAAACATTAACAATTTATACTATCCATCCATGGGTCTTTTATCTACATGTGCATTTTCCTTCATGTCCAAATACCTTCATCAATCTTGCGGTCCAAAACCCATTACTAGGGTTGACATCAATGAAAACAACCAATATTCCAACAACATCCCCCTCCCATGTTTCTTGTCATCACATTTGGCCCCTTCACCAAGTGGGGGATTGATTACACTACCTACAACCCTCCTTCAACAAGGGGGAACCGTTATATCATCGTAGTAGTATAATACTTCACCAAGTGGGTCAAAGTTATTGCAACATTCAAAGACGATGGAGAGATTTTCACCCTCTTTTTGTTTAACCAGATTATAGTACAGTTCGGCATCCCGAGAGAGATTGTCACTGACCATGGAAGTCACTTTCA
Source organism: Picea glauca (assembly GCA_000966675.3). Lineage (NCBI taxonomy): Eukaryota > Viridiplantae > Streptophyta > Pinopsida > Pinales > Pinaceae > Picea > Picea glauca. The sequence goes on from JZKD02S1659471.1 coordinate 566,726, forward strand.
GAACACAATTATGATTGAGTTAACATCAAAGCTTGGGTTGAGGTAAGAGCATTCGTCACCCTACTACCCTCAAGCAAATGGTCAGGTGGAAGCTATCAATAAATCTCTTAAGACCATCTTGTAGCACACGATCAATTCATCCAAGTCAAATTGGAATTTGATGTTATACTCAGCATTATGGGCCTACTAAATGTCTATTAAGATTGAAACTTGTTTCTCACCTTTTCAACTCATTTATGGGCTAGAAGCAATCTTACCTATAGAGTGTCAGATCTCATATCTCAATTTGGTAGTACAATTGTTGCCAGACACTTCGTCGCTTGAAGAGCATTTATTATACCTCCAGAAGCTCAATGAGTAGCGTTGGGATGCATCCTTGGCCAATGAGGCTCACAAACAAAAAGTCCAGTGTCAATATGATCGGTTCGTTCGTCTTCGAATTTTCTCGGTAGGCGATCTTATCCTGGTCTATGCCCAAGATAAAGACCCCATAGGGGCAAGCAAGTTCAAACCCATGTGGTTCAAACCTTTCATCATAAAAGAGGTTCTAAAAAGGGGTTCTTATCATCTCGTAGACTTTGAGGGAAATTTTTTGGCAGAACCTAAAAATGGGCTCTACCTCAAGAAGTATTACTCATGGGAAGGTCACCTTAGGTAACTTTTTGTAACATACGTATAGTTCCTATACATATGCATTTTTAGTCTTCACCATTTTTTGGTTTTATGGATGTGCCATTTTGATGTTATTTATTTAACTATGGTATATGCCAAGTGAATCAGAGGTGTTTGTTGGGTTTGCAGATCGCACTAGCCGATACACTCGGAGGTTTGCATCCGCAGCTTGGGTAATCTACACACCTCAAGGCCAGTTGTTATCTTCAGGAGGTATTTGTTTAGGTGACACCACAAACAATGTTGTCGAATATAGTGAAATTATAGAGTTGTTGCGTGACGCTTTGTCACATGGTGTTTCTCGTCTCTGGGTATATTTAGACACTCAGTTGGTTGTTTCTCAGTTAAATGGAGTGTACCGCATTTATGATCCTAATTTACACCGATGGTTCCTTAGGGTACATCTCTTAGAACGAAGATTTGATTACATTACGTATATCCATGTTCCTAGGAGATTGAATCAAGTTACAAATTCCCTAGCTAATCATGTATTAGTTTAGCAGTTTGCACACATATAAAGAAAAGCACACACATGCACATGTAAATACATTGGTAAAATAAATGTAGTCCATAAACACATAAAAAGGCATAAAAATCCATATATAATATAAAAAATATCAGAGTATGTGCGGGGGCGCAAGAACCTAAAAATACATCCAGTAACGAGTCATGGGGCTTATGCCTTCAAAAATATACAAATAGTTCCCTCGGCACGTGAAAAGTCCAACCTAACTAAGAACATAGCTTGTTGGCCCTATTATAATGGTCAATGACATTTTCCAAATGCTGAAAAAGTTGGACCCACGTCTGAGGTGCGCCCACTACATGAGGTTGCATAGATGGTGGCATATCCTTGATCACTGCCATGGGGATTGTGCAAGTAAGTGAGGTAAAGTTTCACTTTACTCATCTCAAAACTCTCTCAGCCTCATCGACTGGAGGTCCTCCTGCTGCTACTAGTCCGCCAGCTACACTGGGGCAGCCTCTAGTTGAGAACGTCACCTGTTCCTCACAAAGTTCGTTGGTCACACTGGCCCCACATCTGCACATACCATACACATATTTTTCAGATACTCTAGTGTATAAAAAAATGATATATATAAAAACAACATAAAAAATTAAATAAATTTAAAAAAGAATAAGAAAAAAAAAACAGACAAACTTACCCATCTCTCCTCGCTCCTCACCAGGAGGTACCAGTATCTTAGGATCTCTAGAGAAGTCAATTTTGGCATAGGGGTAGTCCTCTATGACTGGAATCTATCGCACCCACCAAGAAAAAAAAAATTGTCAAAGGCTTCAATGGTCCTTCCCCCCCTCTATCGTGGCAACAACGTCACCCATCTGCATAACATGGGGCTAGAGGCCTGGTGCCCTCATAACACCTCTCTAGTACTGAAACTAGGCACTCTCTCGATGAAGAAATCACAAAGAATCGTCCCAAACCTGAAATTCCTCTGATTCCACATTCGGCACTCTGTTAATTGCATCTTCATAAAATCTAGTAATGTGGTGCTCCAGTCAAATATTTGTGCATTTAAGTAATGAAATGCACAATTCATGTGTGCACGTGAATCCTGATACAAAGACAGATACCTTGTAATTTGCCCAATGAGCAACACTATCACTTTCAGTGATAAGTTTGAAATCTTACTTATCGGCACCTGTGAGCTCATTCTGTCAGTATCAGCTTCACAATGGAGCCCAATCAACTCTGATATGTTGTAAGGCCCGAAGGGAAAGGTATGAAATTTGACTGGTTCCCCTCTCCTTGAGAGGCTAGTCAAAAAGTATATATCGTATGTCGTTGGAGCTAGCGACTGCCCCTCTAGTATAAAGGCCTTTGTATCGGGATGCCAATAATCCACCAAGGCATTCAGTAGCCTAGGTTGTGCTCGCATCAAAGGACATTGGAAAAACTTTAACAAACCACACTACAATAATGCAGCAAGAGTATCATGGTCCTCATCAACCAAAACATCAACATACTCATGCTCTCTTTCTCTCCAGTGAACATACATCATGCAAATAGACAAAGTTTAGGAGGGTTAACTCTTGTTTTGTTTTGTTTTTTTGTTTTTTTTTTCACACTAAATGGAAGGTCCACACGAGCTGTAGTGCTCACAGTAGCATGTAAACGTGAGTTGTCATAAGGTATCCTGTGTGTACACTCGGGCTGTCATAGGACAACCCACATGGAAATAGGGTCGACCTTTTAAAGGTTGACGCCCCTACAAAAAATGAACTTAAATGCATAAAAAAATAATTAAATTGCAAGAGGGGGTAGTGTATACTTACTTGGTCCAAGCAGATGGTCCTTTCATCCACTGAGGCTCCCAGAATCAACTCTTTTCCCAAAGGGGTAGTTTTGGATTTTAGTCAATTTCTCAATTAGCAATGGTGATAATGAGATGCCAGCTTCTATTTATAGACTTTTTGGCATCTTTTTGTCATTTTTTGGACCCTTTTGTCATTTTTTCTAAACTGAAAATCATATAGTATGGTTCAGGAGTTTTCTTTGGATTGTCACGAGAAGTGGTTTTTGGGTATTGGGAAACCTTTTGAGTTTTGGGTTGTTTTGAAGGTCCTTTGGTAAAAAGCCATTTTTCCCAGCTCGTTGCATTTAAGATAGGATTCCACCTCCACTTTCTGCATCTTGTTGTATTTTCTTCTTTACCATAGGATCGATCCCACCGAGTTGTGACATGGAACCATCATTGCTACTTTAGGAGTGTCGTACTTTAGTGGTAGAGCCTACCTTAAAATGGATTCCCTAGGTAGATCCTGCTTGCATTTTGGTATCCATGTTGTCACTAATGACTATAGGCCCAAGAGTCCTTACTAGTTTTTCCTGATTACGAGTTTGAGCCTCAGTTGCATGATTCCTTATCACTCTTGACCTCACCCTCGGGACTCCCAAAACTTAACGAGTCTTCTTTTAAGCTCTTTTTACACCCTCTAAACATGAAAATATTGTTGAGCAATCTTGTTGACCTTAACACTCGCTAAACTGAAATTTGAAGTCACGTCTGTCTGGCGGTAGTTTACCCCTTTTTCGGTCTGGATGGTCAACTGTACGAGAAAAGGTATACTCTAGGAGCCTCGGTTCTCTAGAAGAGTATTCTCAGGTATAATTTTAACCCTTTTTCGGGCTTGAGGGACTAAATTTACGAAAAAGGAACCCCCACAAAGTCCATAGTTAAGCTCTTTTCAGACTCCGTAAAATTGAAAAGATCGTCGAGTGACCTTATTATTTCACACTCATTAAAATGGTCTAGAAGAACATTCCTGATGGAGTCCATAGTTAAGCTTTTTCATACTCCTTAAAAATGAAAAAATTATCGAGTGATCTTGTTTTTATCACACTCATTAAAATAGTTTTGAATAGAAGTCTTTTCGGTGCTATTTTACCTCTTATTCGAGCCAACTAGACTACCTTCAAAAAAGGTACCCTAATGGAGTCTCCTTTTACAATTTTTTGGACTCTCTAAAAATGAAAAAACCGTCGATCTTACCTTCTCTAGGCTCGTTAAAATTACATCGAAGGACATTACCATTGTGTATTTTTTGAACCGTGTTTGCATACCTGTGTCTTTGGCCTAATGTCGGCTCCATGTTGCTCTCAACTGAACCATTTGAAGCATGCCTTATATGCAAGCCCTGTAGCACTTTTCCTCTGTGTCTTGACACCTTTGGCCCCTGGAAGATTTTTTCCGAGTGTCCTTTTCCTGCATATGTCCCTTTTCCCTGAGCATCCATGTGTTCTGTGTGCTTGGAACTAGTATGTTTTCAACAGTCGATCATACTTTGTAACATAGCATTATTTTATTCTTTTTCAAGCTTTCCAAAATGATTGAAAAAGACAAAAAAAATCAAATATACCCCAAAAAGAGGAAGGAAAAAATATTTTACTTTTATTGACAACACAATGAGTCACCCTTGGATAAAGCATATCTTTTCGTTTGTTTGTCAAGCCATGGGATTTAATATGAACTTAGGAAGTTTCTCTTGCTACATAGATTTGTGTCCTCGTCCATTTGGTTATTCTTCCAAACATATGGAGAGTTTGCGATGTTGCCTGCATCATGACCTTATGTCAAAAGATCATGTTGCCTTAGTCTCATCTTATGTTGTGCTATTTTCCAAGGGAATTTATTACCAATATTGAGTCGGCCCCTTTGTAGATTGTCTATTACCCTCATGCCCAATCATCCTAAAAGCCCAATCAAGTCTTTGTTCGAAATCCATGAAGCCCTCAACCTGATCATCAAAATCCTCTAGTCTGTTCCTCACAAGCCATCAAATACCTCTGGGTAGTGAAGTCGTACACTTATATTATACTCCTACCTAAGTTTTGAATATTTTGAAGTTGATGCTCGAGATCTGAAGGCCTCATCTCTAGCCATCAATCCTGATTCGCTTATTGAAGATGGATACTATAAATGTATATATTTTTTATTTCGAGATGTAGATCTGATGTGTATTTCCCACGGCTACACTTTATATAGTTATATGACATGGATCTACAATGTATTTGATTGGTAGCCATGATTTCATTTCATTCCAAGCATGGGTATGCCTACCTCCATGAGAGAATTTTTATTTTGCAGATGGCACCTCCCAAATTCTTGTCCCTGGGCTCACTGGTTTGGTACGCTGATAAAGATTGATAATGTATTTCATTCATCAGATGCTCTTCTAACCTCACACATTAGGGGGCATCTGTTGTAACCCTAATTTGCACTATACATTCTTACCTGGCATCAGGCCATCTCATATTCCTTCTTTTCCAAGCTAGTATTGAACAACTCTTCTTAAAAACACTCTTTTTAAAGTCACACACGCCCTACTCCACTGCATCCAATGTGTACACTCTAGCTGACCCACTACAGCCCGCGTGTACCTACAAAAGAACGAAAAATGGAAATTTTTTGACAGAACACATAGTTTTGGGTAAGTTAACTAAACCTTTTGACCATGCACGTCCATTCACTCAATCAAATACCTAGCTTCTTCTAGCCTATAAAATAAGGGGTAGGGGTCCCATTTGAAAGAAGAAAAATCATAGTAAAGAAACTCTACCCAAATTAGCATTCCCCTAGCCTCAACCTTTTGCAATTATTGTGTGAAGATAAGCATATACAAAAGCAGTTGGAGCACAGTTGAAGAGGAGCCCAGGACTAGATTCGAGGAGTAGTGCCGACCACATATTATAAATTTTACTCTTGTGAATATTAATACAAAAAGGAATACTTTTTTCATCCCACCATATCATGTGTTCAAATTGTGTATTTATTTTATGATATTGTCACATCTAACCCAAAAATTAGTATATGAAATGCATATTTGCAACTCTCTGTTTTTCCATGTGTGAATGCAGGTTAGTTTTGTGAGGAGGCTTGTAGTCAAGGAGCGAGTGAAAGTGAAGGGATTGACATCAAATGAAGGATTTAAGGTAGAGTTACCTAATCTTGTTTATACCTTTGTATTGCATGAATGTGGGGTTTTGTGTTGGTAGGATAGAAAAAATTAGAGGCCTTTAAATGGTCATTTTCTGCATTCATGATTGAACCCTTAGTGTTAGTCTGTAGGAGGGATTTCCCACCCACAATAGTAAGAGTTGAGAAGGATCTTAAAGAAATTCAGTGAGCCATTCAATTGAGCCATGCAGTACCTACTAGTCCTTCCTCATTAGAGACTACATAGTTGGGGGATGAACAGAGGCTCAGCTTCAGAAAGTTCAAGAATTAAAGGAACATGCTAAAAAATATCTGAAGAAAGAGAAAGAAGAAATCTTGGAGCAACTACGAGTTGTGTGGTACTATGTGACCGCTTATGAAAATGAGAAATATGAGTTATAGGAAATGTTCGAGGAATAGAAGGTGAAGATACATAGGGAAATGGACTTATTTCTTGTAGAGCAGACTTCATTCCAAGAAGTGGTGAGCACAACACTTCACTCTATGCCAGGCTTAGCACAGGAGAAACATGAGGCAGCCAAAGTTCAAGTAACAAAGCTTGTTGAGGCCATACAACAACTTCAAGAAAGAGTAACTAATCTAGGTGGATATTGGTGGCCACCCACCTTTTCCAACTAGCTCAAAACAGTTTTCTGGCAATTTTGGAAATTTACTATTTTTAGTAGTTTTTAACTTCCCGGTCCATTTTGAGGGACTAAATGAAGGTTTTATGGATTTAGCTTCTCAATGATAGCCAAATTCATGATTGAGCCCCCAAAATGAATCTCCTTGACGATACCTTTACAACGGGATATCATACGCCTAAAAAGTATATCATATGCAAAAGTTACGACCCCGGGAAGTTGATGTACTAACTTACCCAAATAGGACCCACATGACTTTTGGTGCTTCATCTCCTAGGGTTAGGTTTGTGGATGTCTAGGTTTTTTTTCATTCCTGTTTATTGTAAAAATTCCTTCAGAGCCTCATTGCAATCATCTTCTGGTGAATGAACGTAGTCGTCACATCTCTCCTCAGAGATAAGCCACCACCATTCCAGCAAGCTTGTTTTTCATTGCATTTTACAGTTTTAGCTTATTTCCTTATTGAATAGATTTTTTTTTTACTTTATATCTATTATTATGTGTTAAGGATCTATTAATAATTTGTATTCATTTCGTTCTACTCAAAATCCTTGGCAATTTACTATTTTTAACAGTTTATAACTTCCGGAGCCATTTTGAGGGCCTAAATGAAGGTTTTTCATGATCGAGCTTCTCAATGATATTAAAAGGAGTGATTGAGCCCCCAAAATGAATCTCCTCAGTGATACCTTTCCAACAGGCTATCATACACCTAAAACAGATATCATATGCAAAAGTTACCTCGGGAAGTTGATGTACTAACTTACCCAAATGGGGCCCACATGACTTTTGGCACTTCAACTCCTAGGGTTAGGTTTTTGGATGTCTAGGGTTTTTTTAATTTCTTTTTATTGTAAAAATTCCTTCGTATCCTCATTTTAATCATCTTCTTGTGAATGTGAGTATCTGTCATATCTCTTCTCATAGATAAGCTGCCACCATTTTAGCGAGTCTTTCACTCTATATTTTTACAGGCTTTGTACATTTCTTTCATTAATAGAAATCATGTATTACTATATATATGTGTTTATGGTTGCATCTCTGATACATTTATGTTATATTATTGGACATCTACGATATCTTTGTGCATTTATTTATTATATCTCTACTCTCATTTCATGCCGAAAATAAATCTGGATCAATAACATTGTTGGAGCTTCAAGGAGTACCAAGAACTTCGTAGGAAGTGCGTGATCAGAGGGAAGAAGCCGCTAAGAGCATAGTAGGAAATATTAGGTCCCTCACCTATGAATGAAAGCAATTAAGCAATAGAAGTGCATAGAATTATGAACACCTCACAGAAGATCCAGAGCTTAGGAAGTTGGAAGTACAGTTACAGGAGGCGCAACAAAAGACACTGAAAGTTCAAGCACAGATGAAGTCACTCACTATGGTCGAGAGAATGAAGATATCACAAGAACAATGTGTGGCCCAGCAGCAGATTACGACCATTTAGGGCATAGTCATGGAGGGCACACAAAGGATACAACCAGTGCAGGACGAAGTCTGCATGGTGTTTGAATAGATCAAAGGAAAAGGCTCGCATCTAGACCAAGTGGTTGTGACAGTGGAACAATGCCTGGAAGGGCCTATTACAGAGAAAATACTCTAGGATCTCACTGAGTAGGAGGCTCAAGCAAAGCAGTAGGTCAAGGCATCTCAAGCTATGCTCGAGGCCTCCAAAGCAGTGTTGCCCAGATCTGAGTGACTCGAGACGAGTCACAGGTGAGTGTTGGGGGTCTGTTGGCCCTTGACCAAGTTTTGTGGGAACATTGGTCAGGTTTGACCACTTTTTTCCTTTGACAAGATGGTCAAAGATGGACCACCCAGGCAGAGCTAAGATCACGAGATCTCACTTATTTTGTGGACCTAGCATGGGGTTCATTAGGGTTTTTGTATTAGGGTTTTGGGATGTTGGCCCATGGTTTTACCCATGATTAGGCTTTGTTGTAAGAGATGTAAAAGTATATATATGAAGGACTGTAATGTAGAAAGGAGGATGCTTAGTGCAATAAATGTACTATGTTGCCAAGTGCAAGAGGCAAGTAGTTCTGAGTTTCCTTGTGCAACAGAACATGTATGTAAGGCTTTGTGCTTGAGAGAGAAGTTATCTCTATGCCTTGATATGATTTTGGGAAGATGGATCTGGTGCTTAGTGCGTAGATCACCTATTTAGTGTGAATCTTGGATCTGTGGATTAGTGCACAGGAGCGGATGGATGTAATCAATTGAAGACTAATAAAGAAGAAGAAGTCGTTGGTGAACGTAGCCCCACACTCAGGTGAACCACGTAAATCTTGTGTTGATGGTTTTCTTTGTGTTATAATGTTTATGTTGTGAATCTACTTAGTGCTTGAAATGTTATGAATGAAATATAGATCTATGAATGTTCAATTCTTTGTATATGTTGAATGTGTTAGATATGACTTATGATGCTAAGTGTGATGTGTATTTTGTCATTATTACTATGTTGAACTGCACTTAGGGTTGATTTGCAATGTGAAAGAATTAATATATATTGTTCTTGCATACCCTCTGAAGTGTTGTAATCACATATCGGTGTCCCAGCTTGGTTACATAAATATGAGTCCTATAACCCCCCCTGCCTCTACCTCAGGTGAGACTTCGCTTGCTTCGCAGGTGTTGCCGAAAGGGTTGGTAGTTAGGGTTTTGTTGGTGTGTTTTTGAAGCATTGAACCCTGGGTCTGCTCCTATGCCAACACCCTTCTTCCTCTTCTCTTTCTTGAACTTCTTCTTGTCCTCCCAAGCCTTCCAGAAAGTGGGCTTTTCTCTTTGTTGCTCATATAAGCATTTTTCTCTCCATATAGTTTCTTCCATAGTTTTAGGATCATCATACTAGATCTTGTCACTGATGGAAGGTGGAAATCCACTCAAATACCTTTGAATTTTGACAGTATCATCTTTGATGAAAGGGACATACTTCAGAAATTCCAAAAACCTTCACTCATATTCATCAATGGTCCAGTTACCCAGCTTGATTTCAAAGAAGTCTTTCATATTTATGTCATAGTATCTCTTAGTTAAGTATTTATTTTCAAAATAATTCTCGAATTCCTTCCAAGTAATGTTTTTCTATTTAATGTGTTGCATCTGTACAAGTTGATCCCACCACTTGGATGCCTTTCCTTTCAGTTGATACATTGCAATTATTCCTTCTGCATGAGAGGAATAATTCTGCAGTTAAAAATATTTCCTCATTTCAAGAAGTCATGTCTCCGCATCTTCCTCCTTTTGTTGCTCTCCATCAAACGTAGGAGGTTTAATATTGTTCATTTATCCCTTCAATTCATCCACTCCAGGTCTCCTATGGTTTTTGGTAGGAGATGGTCTTGAACTACTGTGTGCCCTCCTCTTAGAGTGCCCTTGGGAGTGATGATGGTGTCTTCCAACACTCCTTGATTTCCTCTTTTCATCAGGAGACCCATGAACTCTTTATTTACTAGAGTCACTCTCCTTATCCAATTTATTTTCTATCCTTTCAGGGATTTGTATCAAATTTATGTTGAATTCTCCCTATTGTTCATTGGATTTCATGAGCTTTCTATTATCTACTCAGTGAGTCTAGACATCTTTCTTCAATATTTCAATCATTTTTCGTCATGTTTCCTTCCTTATCTATCTCTTCTCGATGCCCATTGGAGTTTGATCCTTCAACTCCCAAATGGACATCGATTCCTTTAGTTTCATTCTTTGAACTGGAATCATTTTGTGCCTCCTCCATTTCTCTGCACTATGTGGAAATTTGGCTCGGTTCTGACAATTGTTAACTCTGCAAACACAATGTGCAGTCAACCAAAATTTTTCAGGCCATCAATCCTTAGAAAATTCCACAGTATTCATAAACTAATCTGATTCAAAGAAGACTTTCAGATTTCATTTTGCGGTTCTTGATCAATAAAGAATCCTCATGGATCTTTTATTTTTGATCTCTTCTCAATTCTGCAATAATTTTCGGGCACTAGCCCCTTCCTCTTAGCCCCAAACCATGTGACCACGGTTTGTGGAAAAGCAATAGGTCGATAGGCACTTATTCGAAACTTCGGGCCTCCGGCTTAAAAAAAATTCAAAGCACATCACAACAAATATCTCAGAGTTCTGGATTGATGAACTCACGAAGTAGGGTGGATCAACAGTCCATGACTACCCAACATCCAATGGCTGGAACTCACTATGGAACCTCAGGCATCTGAGCTCCTGGACTTTGGAGCTTCAGAGCTTCGGTACTCCAGAGGATTTCACATCTGTGCACCCCCAACACCCCGAACCATTAATCTTCGAACACTTCCATGTCAACAATCGTGATATCATTACATATCTTCACCTCTGTGTTATGAAACTTTTGAAAGTTCTTCCTTTCGTTCCCTTATGAACCATTATTCTAGGATGTCAAGTCTCCTGACTTCACAACTGGCAGCACCCATCCACTGGGACCCACGGTTTCTGTAATTGAACTAATATACCAAATAGTCAAATGACTTAATGCCTTTAAAATTGTGGGTCCATACATCGGTGGTTTGGAGTAACCGACCTTCTATCTCGCAATTCTGTTAAGAACCAAACATCAATATAGCATAGAAAAACCTCAGGAAAAGTACTCAACGCCTTGAAAAAGATATAATTTCAGATAATAAGCCTCTTCGAGGGAGAAACCTCCTTTTACCCCACTTAAATGTTCAAGTACAAGATGATTCAAAATGAAAATGTCTCCTTGGTATATATAGGAGACTAG
>JZKD02S1659471.1:585793-600735 GCA_000966675.3 Picea glauca
TTAATGTGTTTTTACACATTCAACCCTCTCATATAGAATCCAAACTCCCTGGAGTTCATCTTCCTCAACCCAATCCTCCTCTCTCCATTTTTTTGTATACTCTTTGTTACATGCCCTTGTTCCCTTCTCTTGCATGCATATCTTGGGAAAGTTCTCTACCTATCCCATTTCTTCTGGCAGAAGGAAACTCGTGGGTCAACCATAGGGACTCGGGGTGATATCCCTTGTTATCCTCTACCTGACAACTTTCTATTACTTCTAGCAGCCCTCTATAATTCCATTCATTTGGGTGGTTAGTTGTTCAATTAACAACCCCCCTCATTAACTGATTTTCCTTGAAATCTGGGCCAAGGGAAATAATTTTAAATAACAAGCATGTTAATTCACAATTTCATGCGTAAATGTTTTATTTTTGTTCATAATTCAGGAGGAAGAATTTCCATATCAACACAATACTTATCTGTGCATTTTATGGATCCGTGTCCACATGGCTTTCATATTTTCTTGGCTCATGGTTTCCCCCTTAACATACCTATTCTTCTCATGATCCCAATCAATAGTTTACGAGAATTATTGAAGTGTCCTCTTCCTTGCGATCACTCACCCTCCACGCTCAGGCATCCCCTTCTCTACTATACATTCCCTCAAGTGATCCATCTTTCCTTCCAAGGATTTCTTGCATAAGAAGAGCTTTGAAGACTTCATTGAGTCTTGCATTCAAGATGTCCCTCTAACTTTCTCTCTTGAATCATCCTTCCCACTCATGTTATGACAATATGACATTCTTTATGGTGATAATGTAATATTGCAAGGTTCTCATGTCACAATAGTATCCATTTCCAAGATTGAAATACATCATATGTCCCTCCAAGACAGACCCGTTATCTCACTTGTATCACATACATACAATAATTGTGAGGTACTATCATCAATTTCAATCGAATTTTCTTTCAAATCTGTTAATCAAAAATTTTCTAATTATAGATTTTCATTTTCAGATATGTTCCACACAAGAACCAGATTCACAAGAATGAAATTTTCTTCTCATATCAGTTTGTCTTAGCAGACCTTGGTCTTCCTCATGGGATTACAACACTGCCCTATCCAAGACCGTTTCTTCCTACCATTCCAACTTCACACAACCAAACAAACTGTTAGTTTCTCATGCACATATGCTTTATTTTCACATTCACAATGGCATCACAAATAATTCTTAAATTGTGCATACAAACAATCAAAACACTTTTATTTATTAAACAAAAGGAATTATGTTTCCTTACTCATACATGTTTTCAGCATACCAATCCTTTCAAAATGTATTCAAGCATCACATATAATTTAACCAATGTGCCAATTGTCCATGGCCACATTGTACACATAATGTCACCTTGCATCAATTTCAGATTACCACATTTCATGTTGGGTACTTTGCCATAGTGAGTTGGAAATCAAATGACCTCTCTCCTTATGACTTCATTATTAGCTTCATTACTACAAAATGAGTATGCTTCCTTACACAAAGTTATCATAACCTCATATCATCATAAAATAATATGAAATTATGAAAATGAAAATTTTTCACATGATGCATCCATACATTCTTTCTTTGTTGGTAATCAGAGTGCCAATAATCATGGCCACCCAATTCTCTCTTACCATTCCAAAACTATGGTAGGATATTAGAAGGTCCTGCTTCCATGATGGGAATTTCATTACCTTCCCTCTCATTCAAATGTGCACCTCCTCAATGCATTCAATTAACATGTTTCTCATGAGCAATATGGTCCCCAATCATTCTCAATTGGTCAATGCATTCATGACAGTTTTTTCATGAATTTTGTTGCAAGGATATTTATCATCCTCGGATGCCAAAGGTTCATACCTCCATAATTCAGGTTCTTCTTCCTGAATCTTAATGGTATACACAAACCACTCTAAGTCATTTTCATATCATTAAAATAATAAAATATTTTATAAGGGACTCTTACCCAATCCATTCATACCATATACCATACTAGTATGAAAAATATTTATAATTTTCTGGCTTCCATCACCCTTTTCTGATTTTACCTCATCAGTGGTGCTCCATGGGGACTCCTCAAAGTCCCTTCATTAATAATTCAACAATAACCTTCGTGTATATCTCTTCTTCTTGAGGATATCCACCATTGGCATATATCTTCCCAAACATCTCCAATATCATATACACTGTAGGTGTCCTCACAATCACAATTATATTAGTTGTCATGTTAAATAAAAAAATGTGTGTATCATAGAATTTAAATCAATAAAACACTTTCAGATATGCCCCAACATATCTATATGCACTCCATCACATTTCTCCTTAATGTGTTTACTAGTGCAATCACCATCAATTTTTCATTTGTATCTATATCCATACAACTATCAATATCCTCATGCCCCAAAAAATTACATGCATTAGCATATCAGTTTTCTCATCCCAAAGAAACATAATACTCAACAAGAAATGAGTTAAGGGACTCTTCCTCTTCCCAACTCCTTTGGGAAATTAGGAATTTCCAGTTTAGCTGAATTAATTTGAAACCTTCTCTACCTTTTCATAACATGGCTTAATCAAGATCATCCATTTAAACACATTCATTATTTTATTTTTCTTTTACCAGTTGTACTTGTTTTCACAACTATTTTTTTTAAGGTATACAACTATATCTCATAAATAAAATCATTAGAGTGCTAAAAGTGTTCCTCATTTTCTCCTCCCTTACTTCTACAATCTATCCCTTTCAAGATCTACCTGCTTTTTTCTTTGAGCAATCTCAATAAATTTCACCTTGACCTTTCATGGGTATATCAACATGCCACAACATCAAGTCTCACTCATAAATTAATTATGAACCAGTGCATTCTGCACAATTCCCAAGCAGAAATCAGATTGGTCATCATTCATTTTCATGTATCCTTTGCATGCATTATATTTTAAAATGTAACCCAAGGTTCTTACACAAATAGGATTTGCAACCCATTTCCTAATCCTTAGCAGTCATTAAGGTTATTATTATGTTCTCCTGACAGAATCTTTACACAGTTCCTCCATGGGAACTTATTTAGCATGCAACTCTCTTGTGGTATATCCAAACGGTTCGAAATGACCTCAATCTTTAGTCCACCTCAGCTTCATTATTTTAGAGTTCTATCCAATATTCCATAAGGAATATAAGAATGTATTATTATGATGCATTCCAAATACACATTCAAACATGTATATTTAGGTTATCATATTTCTTTCAATTTTTTCTTTCATACATGTAACCACATGCATAAACGTACTGTGTGTCTACCATAGGCAAACTTTACAATTTCATATGCATATTTATTTACAAACTATTTTATTCATGATTATTTACAATCATCTACATGTGATTTTTCAAAGCCACCATCATATTGCTTTCTATCATTAACAACAGAGCACACTTGCTCATTTTCTCTTTCATTATTTCATATTGGCTCTCTTTGAGGAGTGGAATACTTCCTCAAGATATTATTTAAACAAGACACTCAGACCCTCCAACATAGGGTCAGCCATGCATCCATGGTATTATTCAATTCAAGCAAGTACTCATCTTGCCTCACTACTCACTTGTNTGAATCACTTGCACATTTTACATCATTCTTTCTCATTTATTTAATATTAATATCAACCTTTATACTAGGAAACCTTATACTACATTTAACCAATGCACTCAAGCATATATACACATATTGATGTTATCATGCAAGTTCTTTGTTTGCAAATTTTCTATGTCATCCATTTACATTGATATTTTAACTTTAATATTAATGTTCTTTAGTGAGATCTTACAGTCAATCACATGGCAAGTCTCGTAGGAATATTCATAACTATGTTGCCCTCTTTTCATGGAAACGGCCAGCAAGAAACCACACTTTCCCTTCTACTACAAAAGCATTCCAAAAATAAAAATTTACAAACTAAGGTAATGACAACATTACCTAAGGAAATAAGATAAATAATTCCAATCTCTCTGCATGCCTTAATCCAATTCCTAGACAACATGCCTCTACAAAGATAATTCGTCTTGAGACTCCCTCTTACTACCACTTGATCCTACCAAGCCATATGTGTATCATTACCATCCACCTTTGGATATAAATCCAACCCATTTGTCATCTAGAAGTGCTCCAACACTTCCTTTATTAGTATTTATATCAGTCTTTTATTAACCATTACAGTCTTATATTCATAAAGCAATAACAGTAGAATTATCATCATTTCATTCATGCTGCTAATTTTTCCTCCTATTATCATATCATCATTATCCACAATGATCCATGATAACCCTATAACTCACAACCAACAATAAACTATTCTAGGTCTATAAGTATTCCCACTATATTCCATGAATGAACATGCATTTGGGTTTAAATACAGCCATAAGTTTATAAATTTCTCATATTCCCACATCACTTTACCTCTTTTATGAAGGTTATCTTCAATTCAAAGGAATTATATTTCCTTTTGTTGAATAAATTATCCCTTTTATAGGTTCCAATCATTACAAGTCAAGTAACTAACCTTTGAAATTTCCCCTTCAGTCCTCTAGATATGACTTATTCATACAGGTTTTAGTCTTTTACTTATGTAGTAATTATACTACAAAGGATTTTACTTATCCATGCTCAATTAATTACCCTCAAGGAGTTTTCCATAGTGTTCTTATCCCTTATATACACAACCATTCTACTATAGGGGCTTTGTCAACATGGTTAGATAGACAACATTACAATCACTAGTTTATTCATTCTTTGAACTTGAGCAGTCTTTAACAAGATTTTCCCCTTTTTGTCCATTTTCATTCAGGTCTTACCCAAAGTGATTATAATCACACTCCCACTTCTATAGGAATATCCATCCAGCCAACGGGTCAACAATTTAATCCTTCTACTGCAATCATCATGTTAATGTTTTTGTTGTAAATTTTTTTTAAACAATAGAAATTTTTTAATTTACAGTCTTGCTCAAGGAGTTAATGTAGATAATAAGAAATCCTTTAAAGGTAGAAACACTTTTCAATAGGCTCATATTAACCTTTATATACCATTCCTATGACTAATCTCTAGCCCATCCATGCGTAGTTTTTTAACCATGCTCTGATACCACTTTGTAAGAAATCCAACCTCCTAAGTACCTTTTCAAGGGATGGGGTATTAAAATTTCAATTTTCCTCAACCATATTCAAGCCTCTTATTGAGGACACCATCATATTTTTCTATCAATATATTTCCAATGACTACAAGTTTTCTCACAACTAAGATTTGGTTCAAAAGTTACGAACCCTTAAATATTTAGGGTCTTTATTAGACTAAGGCCTGTTTACTCCCACATGGATCCATGTCACTTATGTCATCTAAAGTGAAACTCACGTGTCATAACACGTCTCCCTCTATCGCAAGCATGGCTACTGACATAGACGTTAGTGTGCCACCTCCCACCCAATCCACCGGGTCCTTGGCTTATTGCGCACCAACCTTCCACACACCCCAGAATTTCCCCTCATTCTTCTGAGACCTGATTTAACCAAGTGTTGACACCTTTCCCCTGGGACATTATCACATTGGGACCTTGGGATGTCGGCCATTCACATTTCACATGGCCCTAAAAATCCTGATCTGATGTTGAGTTGGCACCTCACACACACGACCTTCTCAAATAATGCCACCTACATTAATTGTGGCATGACACATGGTCATCACCACCTTGTGACATGTGGCACTCATTTTCCTTGCAAACCACCTTCTTGTTACACCAAATTTATCTTGACATGTGGCACGATCACCACATGAAACATGGGCCTCCCACATGGACTAATGTGGTATACAAGTCATAATTGTACTTAGAACTCACCCAACAAGATGTTGACACTTGTCCATTGAGAATTGGTTTTGTTACATCGTCTGACATCATCTCGGGACATCATCTCTTCTACATTTTTCATAGATAAAAAATTCTTCATCTGAGATGAGTTGGCACATATGACACACGACCCTAACAACAACCAACCACCTATCTTGACGCGTGGCCCTACCATTATCTTCCACATTTCATGACATGTGGCACTCATACCACTTGACACATGGCACCAAATTATTCAACCCAAATTTCTTCCAAAATATGTGAGATCAACATGACACATCGCACCAAGACTGTGTGATACGTGGACTGAAATGGTTGTACATGGCATCATCTTGTCTAGGTTTTTACCAAGAAGGTGATGACACATGTCCATGACACATTGGTTGGATGATGTTTTTTAACGTATTCCTAGAGTTACTCTCTCTATGTAGTACCTTATTGTAAAGGGTGGAACTTCTCCACAGGGAACCATGCCCTATCGGGACATCGGACCACCAGACATTGGACATCGAGACTTTCCCAACATGGTGTAAACTTTGAAACACCTCCGGTGCCTGAGACTATGATATTATTAACCAAGTTAATCCCAATGATTATGATATCATTAACTAATTTAATCTCAATATTATGACTTCCAACCCTTACCACAATATCAAAGGCTAAGATATGGGTGGGTAGATCTGAAGGCTAATATTCAGAGGAACCCATCTAATGGTCTCGGCCCTTGGTGGGCCCACGTTTTAATTTATATGTGGCTTAAATGATGACAAGTGTCATCTTAATGACCCCAATGTATACAGGTCTGATTGAATTTTCTAAACAAAGATCAATGGTGGAAATATCTTCCTCGTTAGGAATATAAGGAGGATACGTGTCGCCAAAAGGTAACCATGGACGTCGATACCTCAACTCTTTATTGATATCATGTAAAATAAAACTCCCCAAGGTCTGTCATCCAGTGATTAAAAGATACTTAACTAAGACGGTGTGCTTGTTTTACCATTGACGATACCGTCGTCACCCAACCATAGGCCGAAGCCTCCCTCGGAGCACCTTAACCTTGACTGAGAATTCCTCCAGAAGCAAACCCTAGGCTAGATAGCCAAACAAGGTGTAGCACATCAATCCCCAAGGATAGCACATCACAAAAAGTTGATCACATAGTCCAAACCCTAGCCAAGAGATATTCAAGCCAAAACTGAAACTAGTTGATGTTGTAGCTACACCTGCAACCCTCCTCCAAACCTGTGCACCAGACTGTAACTGCAGTGCGCACCAACTGGGAAACTGCAATTCTAAGATGCTGCAAATGAGAACTAGCGCCTTGTATTTAATAGTAATTATGCTAGTTTGTTGGGGCCAACTTCTCCTTCTGGGTATGTGTCTGCTCAGTATATTATTATTAATTCTGGTCAACTTCTTCTCTTGGAGGCTAATAGCCTAATATAAATTTTCTTCTTGAGACGACAAGGCTTCTAGGGTTATTAGCCAACTCATTATGGTTTCTCTGGCTTCCCGAAGTCTTCTTATTCTCGTCAGGTTCACACGTGGGGGTAAATACCTCCTGCAACTACCATAATATTAACACTCCCTCCTAGCTAGAGAGGTATTTACAGGTAATGGACTTGAGCACAAAACATACCATTTACCTGGTAGCATCAATATAGTCATATAGACTATTTCATGACTAGATCATGAGCATCACCATCATCATCAGCTGCATCATCTCTCAAAACCATACTTTATCTGAGTAGTTAGATATGATTTTGGATAAGTCACTCTCACCATGGAGTGATACAGGAGGAGTAAAAGGTTCTGAACTGTTTTTCATCTGAAAAATCTATGTTCATCATTCATCTGAATGATCATCATCTCCAATAATCTGTTGATAGTCTTCAAGGCAATTAGAACAAGAATAGAACACACCTATGTCTAAGAATAGAACACACCTATGTCTATTCATAGTAGTACATAACTACAATCCAGTGGTTCACTACCACATCAAGTAATACATAAGTACTTGATCAGCAACGTATGGTTGCAAATAGTGAAACATATTCACCACAGTAGTCCTCATCTATTGTCATATAGTCTTCATAACAAACATCTGAGAGCATCCTGCATAGAAACAATGTTATGATAGAAATTGTATCATCTAGTCCAATATTTCACTCACATTTGTGAGATCTGAAAGAATGTCTACCACCACAGTAGTATTCATCTACATAGAAGAATCCAATGATAAATATTTTTTTACACTCATATCCAATGGTTTAGGTCACAAGAGCACCTAAACAAAGGTAATAGCCTGCCTAGGCCCCATCCTAGGATCATGAAATTATCATCAAGAGAAACATGTCACCCCTGAACACCATTTTCCATGTTGGCACCCTATGCCATGATAAAGTCACCTCGCACATCAAAAAATTTCTAAGGAAAGGAAAGTGGAATCCTTCCATGAAACCTTGACCCACCAAACTCATTGGTCAAACACAGGTCAACGAATTTCATCCCATGACATGTTGGTGCAAAACATCATGTTGAAATCACATTTTCTCTCCTCATACTTATGTAAAAAGGCATGGATATAGAGGATGGAACCCTACTCCCTGAACACTGGCATAACATACTTCCAAATAGATTCATACTTAAAATTCTTCTGGGGTCCAGTGCCCCGGGACACTAAAATCCCTCTTGATATTTTATGAAGATGTACAACTACAATCTCTTGGCTTGTATATCTAAAGGATGTGGTAAATCATTGATTCACATAGGATTTTCAATGGGTAAAATATCTTCCTTGGATGGTTGATATTGACTCCCATACAAGGATCGATGACTATTGTAACTCGTCAATTTACATAGAGATTTTCGATGGAAGTTTTATTCAAGGACCTGGCAATTCCATACTCCATCGCTACAACTTCTTGCAAGGGATTTTACACTCGGCTCCTTTAGGATATTTTAATCCATTTACTAAGAAGATATAAGCTTTCGAATATACACCCAAATGGGATTTAATATCCCACATATCATTGACATCAAGGATAGGGAAACAACATTGGATTTTAGCTGCCTTAGGATTAACTATTAATTCATTATTCCTTTTTGAGGATATTTCATTAATTCATTGTCATTCATTTATTGGCCATTAAATATAGTTCCCTTTTTTTGGTTGTGGGGCCTGATTATCTTCTTGTTTCATAGGTCTTTGTTTTTAGTCGTATTTATACCCCATTATGACTGTACACCCCTCCACGCGAGGGTGGTTGTAGGGGGGCTTGCAAATGTATATTGAAATTTCATAGTAAATATGTACCATTCATTATAAGGTTGCAGATATGACGGTAGAAGTTATGTTAGGGTTTTTTACCCTAGAAGAAAAACCTCTTTTATGAGGGAAATGTATTGCGGCTATGTATCATTGTGAATATTGTATTCTAAGAGAGGATATTGTGAGAGAAACAAGAGGAAGTTATAGTGGGTGTGTTGTAGGTTGTATCCCTTCATTTGATGGATAATAAAAAGGAAGGACCTGGAAATTTATTTGGTGGATGTATCCCACCCTGGGTGAACCACGTATATCTATGTCTCTATTGTATTGTGTATCTTCTGTGTTTTATTTCCGCATTTGATTTTTTTATTTTATTTCTCTGCGATCCTGTTTTTATAACACCTTTTTTAATATCCCCATTACAACCAATACGTTCCTCTGTATACATGGAGGCCTAGACATCATTCCTACAGTTTCACTTACAGATTCTAGCCCATAATCATGCGGTTATAATCCTTACATCATCATGTGATATTTGTATATTTCAAAGTAATGTACTAGTTCCTAAGGTTCATATTTGAAAAAAATATGCAATCCTATACAGTCTCTCCCTCATTCAAAGAATAAGAGGTTGGAAATGGAACAATTATGGATCTCGTTAATCAGGGACCCACATTTACAATACAATCACATGAACAAACTCTCTTTCTTCAATTAAATTACACAGAGTGAGACGTAATTATCTGTTACAAGCTATAGCTAACCAACTGATTGTGGGTGTTCTCCTTTCCACCCAACCATAGGCTCTACTCACTCAACAACTTCGGAAACATGCCACCCTCATGACAAGTCATGATACCACCAAGGAAATCTTGATCTGGATTATTTTCAGCACAAAATGAGAGAAGAAATATAATAAATAAATATAATGAGATATTGCAAGAGATACAATAATATAATAGAGATATATCAGATGTATATAGCAAGAGGAACATATATACAATAATAGACAATTTCTATTAATGAGCGAAATGTACAAAATTGTAGAGATACAGAGTGAAAGACTCGCTAGAATGGTGGCATCTTATCTCTAAGAAGAGATGTGATGGCTACACTCATTCGCAAGAAGATGATTATTACAATGAGGCTCCAAAGTCCTTTTTAACGTAAATAAAATCCAAAACCCAAACCTTGGAAGATGAAAATCCAATAGCTTTGTGTACCCCGTTTTGGGTAGTTTGGTGTATCGACTTCCCAGGGGTGTAACTTTGGCATACGATCTTCATTTGGGGCACACAATAGCTCATTGGAATGGTATCAACAAGGATATTCATTTTGGAGGATCAATGGGAGCCTTTACATATCATTTAGGTGCCCAATCATTAAAAAAAAACTTCATTTAGGCCCTCAAAATGGCCCCGAAAGTTTAGGAACTGAAAAAACTTCTAAAAATAGCAAATTGCCAGAAGATTGTTTTGAGCCAGTTGGAATAGGTGGGTGATCACCAATATCCCCATGTATCAATCCTCCCTCCTTAGGAAGCAATGGTATCCATTGCGTTGAGTTCCCAGGGGAGAGGGGGAAGCATTTGTTGAATCTAAACCTTGGTGAGATGCTTTCCTTGTTGGAGAAGATGTGTTTCTTGGCTTGTGTAAGGTTTTTGAGAACATCATGTTGGAAGGGTGTTGGTTAATTTTTCTATTATGTCTGAGTTTATTGACCCAGGGTTCATGTATTTTTGAGTTTCCAACAAGCCTCTAAAAATATCGGCCCTCCTGGTAAACCAGAAAGCAACACAACATACAGGATGTGTTGTGCAGTCTCACTGGAGATAGCTTTAATGGGTGGCTCTAATACTCAAGTGTTTACAGCCTAGGAATAAGTGTGAGATATGAATTGTATCTTGAACTTCTATTATAACTTGTAACCACAATATAATGTCATTTGCGAATAAGCAGGAAATATATCAAATCATTCATTAAGCATAACAATAACTAATGAAGACAACAAAGATATGCATGCATTCCTCACATAACACATGTGTTACCATGGTTCACCCCCTCTTGGGCTACATCCACAAAGATTTGGCTCTCATCTCTTTTATTGTAGTCGTTTTGTTCCTACGTCGTCACGTGCTTATAGTTCTCCTAGTTGGGTAAGATCTATATGAGGCGGAATAGATGGCACCAGGCTCCTCAACCTATTATCTAACCCTCAATATATACCCTCCTCCATCCACTCTAGCTCAAAATATTACAAAATAGATCATACAACAAAATATTACATATTGCAACAACTCATAGATAACTAGCTAAACTCGAGAATACTTTGAATCGAATGATACCTAAGTATAAATATGAAAACCTTATGATAACTAAGTATCTATATTTATACATTTCTATCTCTTCATCCTTTACAATACATTACCAAAACCCTAACCCTACCGTCTTTAGGTCTTCCCTACAGGTGTGTGTGTTGTTCTCCCTTTCAGCTGTCACTTTCCTCATGCATTCTTTCTTTCCAAAAATTGCCTTTCTTTTCCGCTTTGGCCTGCCTCCAACAGGCCCCCAACACTGACATGTGGCTCGTCCCAAGCCACCTAACCTATGTGTGCTTCCTTCATCTCCTTGGTGATCATCTAGAACTTCTCCTTGAGATCTGCAGCTTGTGTCTGCACCTTCATGGTCTTCTCCTTGATTATGTCTACTACTTGGACTGCAACTTTGTCAATGATCAATACTATGAATTCTTCCTAGGTCTATGATATCTGTGTTTTAGCTTCCTCTACATGTGCCAGGACTTCTGCTACCTGCGCTTGAAGCGATTCCATTTGAGCTTGATGCTCATGTTTCTGTGTTTGCACAATGGTGAGTTTTCACTATAGTTTCTTCATGTCCTGTGCCCCTTTGATGCGCTTTGTGATGGACATTGTCTTCTTCCTCTGCTTGAGGTCTTGGATAGTTGTGCTTATCCTTTCTTATTCCTTGTCTCACCTTTGGATTTTTTGATCCTCCTCTAAATTTCTCCAAAGTTGTGCTTCTTTATCGAACAAGTCGGTTGTTGTGTTGACCTGTTGCTCTATCTCCTGCAGTTGTTCTACTACTTCCTTCTTCCTTTTCACCTTTACTACTGGTGGAGTAGTCGGTGTGATTTTCTCACAGATATTCTTGATCTCCTTCTAATATTGATCAATTGCCTACGCAATGTGATCAATCTTTTCTACTACTATGATTTCATCCGCCTGCGTGGTTTTTGGAATATTCTCGTATGCTCCTGTGAATTTTTGCTCCAATCCATTCCTATGCTCCATTTCCTCTTGGGTATCGAACTTAGACTGCTCACATAATATTTCCAGTGTGTCCCACTTCTTTATTGCCTGTTGTAACTCGATTAATTCTGAATGTGATGGAGAACGTACCTCATGGTTCACACTAGCCTACAACTAGTGTAGAGCCCTGAATGGTATACGTGGCAATACCAGTTGGACTTAGCTTAAGTATTTGAGGGTTGTCTGCCCCAAGATATCTTCCATGCACAGCATACTAGGTGTAATATGGAATGTTTCATTCAGCTACAGTATTCTATGGACTAGATATCACTCTCCTTCTTCCAATATTTCCTCTGTCTATGGTGATGATAACTTTGTTCCCCTACTGCTTCCTGTTGTCTATACTTCCCCGATTTTCTTGAGGAACTTCTACATGTATGCGAGATCCTCTTGAATCCTATCCCTATGGTGCACGGCACTGTCAAAATCCTCAGCTAGACAATCCTAGACCATTCGGGATATCATTTATCCATCATCCTCCATGATTGTATACTATGGAGGTGTTCTTTGCCCCTTCGTCTTCTTGCACACTCCTCATGTCTGTGTCGTTGGCCTCTTATTTCCACATGATTCATATGGATTGGGACTTGGTGCAGTCCCTTGCACAACCTCAATGTTATAACCCTAAATTGCACCACACATGATTATCTGGCATAAGGCCAACTCACATCCCTTCATTGCCAAAACATCTGCTGAAAAACCTCTTTAAAAATCCTCTTGGGTCAAGGTACACGTGCCCTAACCCACTACTGCACACGTGTGAATGCTGGCAGGCCTACTACAGCCCGTGTTTACCTAACAAAAAAAAAAATAAGAAAGTTTCCGATGGGACAAAAATCCATGGGTCAGTTAACTGAAACTTCTGGCCATGCATGGCCAAGAGTTCGTCCAAAACCCTAGCTCCTTCTAGCCTATAAAAGAAGGGGTAGGGGTACCATTTGGAGGAGGAAAAATATAGCAAAGAAACTCTGCCCATTTGTCGAATCCATTGTCCCAACCCTTTATCCTTTCCTCAAGCCTATGGAGAATTAACGCAAAGCAGTTGGAGGACAAAAAAAGAGGAGGAGCCCAGGATCAGGATCAAGGAGCGGTGGCCGGTCTCGACTTTGATTGTAAGTTGATTCATTTTGAAAATAATAAAAGAATACTTTTCCCGTCCCAATGCATGAGTTATCTATGATTTGTTTAATTTATTCTTAATTTCTAACCTTCTAGTAGAAAAGTAGCATGCATGCGTAGTGTTTTGTCTTGATTGCAGGATTATCTTTGGAAGGAGCAGCGCAAGTAAGCAGGCAAAGCGCAACGGAGGATCTACACCAAACATCAGTAAAAAGGTTAGTAGTTTCTTTCCATGCATGTATTGTGAAAGAGGGTTTTAAGTTTTGGGTGGTAGGTTAAAAAGTAATTTCTTTACGGTCACAATCTGCATGCAATTCTGACCCTAGTTTGCTAGTCTGTAGGGTATTTTTCCCAACAATAGAATTAGCGACCATACTGGGGAAGATACTCTTTAGGGTTTATGGATTTAGTTGAGTTTTTGGGTAATTTAAGAGATTAAATTTTCTATTTCTTTTCCTGTCTTTTTCTGAAAGGCCTGAGCTAGCAGGGAGCCTAGTTCTTTATACCAGTTTTCCCTGACTGTTGCTTGACGGAAATTTTTGGGACACACAGAGGTACACGCAGCCTGCAGAAGGCCTGCACGTGGGTACCCGCACCCTAATCTCTTACATCCCGCATGTGAACGCTAGTTGTAGAGGTTTCAGTAGCATGTAGGATTTCAGAGAGCTTGAGAGGAAGTCCTCCTCTTCCCTGTCAGAATTATACATTCTCAGGGGGTTTTCTGGATCCTATATGAGTCTTGCTGGTTCATAGTCTTGTCTCATTTTTCTTTATTGTGTTTTGTTTTTCCTTGCAATTATTGTTCTTTTCTGTTAGAAGAAGCATCCAAGCCTTCTAGCAACCCTGGTTGTCAATACCAGAGGCCTCTTCTAGGTCTGGGCTTCCTGTTTTTATTTTTTGCCCTAGAATTCATACATACATGCGGCCTGTACAAGGTCAGCCCCCGTGTACATGTGTTATGTTTTAGCTCAGCACACATTCGAACGCGTGTTGTTTTAGTGACAGAAGCGTGCTTGATAGGCTTCTTTTTAATCAAGGTGGGGCAGTCGTCCCCTCTTTTGGTGAGAATTATTGCTCTCAGGTGTCTAGGTCTAGGGCTGAAAAGTCAGTAGGTTAGGTTCTCTTACCCTTAGCCTGCTTTTTCTTGGTTAATAGTTGATAGAAAAGATAAAAAGAAAAAAATTGTTTTATGGTTTTTAGACAAGCATAAGAGTCTTTGGTTTCTTGATTGCCATTGTGTGTCTTTGCTTTGATTCTTTGCGATCTGCGCTTTAAGCCAGATTTTTTTTTTCTTGGTTTTAGGCTTGTCG
>JZKD02S1659471.1:611751-632024 GCA_000966675.3 Picea glauca
CCGGTTGTGAAGCCTTTTCGTTCATGGATGGTTTTTTGGGATATAATCAAATCCAAATCAAACCTGAAGACCAACACAAAACGACATTTATTTGTCCGTGGGGTACATTCGCCTATCGTAAGATGCCTTTTGGCCTTAAGAATGCTAGAGCCACTTTCTAGCAGGCCATGTATTTTGCATTTCATGACCTCAAATATATCGTCGAGGCCTATTTAGATGATTTAGCATCACGCTCTCGCAAGCGAAAGGATCATCCTACACACCTCAAACTAATCTTCGAACGCTGTCGCTACTTTAGGATTCGCTTGAATCCCAACAAGTGAAGATTTTGCATCACGTCAGGACATTTGTTAGGTTTCATTGTATCAATGATAGGGATCATGGTGGATCCTCTTAAGGTGGAGGCAATAATCCAGTTGCCTCCCCCATGCACAATCTTACAACTTCAAAGTCTTCAAGGCAAGGAGAACTTCATACGATGCTTCATCGCCAACTATGCTGAAATCACCAAGGGCTTTATGCATTTACTGAAGAAAGATGTTCCCTTGTTCTGGGACGAAGCTGCTCAATGCTCTTTCGATGCATTAAAACATGCCCTCAAAACCGCACCTCTGCTACAGCCACCTAATTATAACAAATACTTCTTATTATATCGGAGAGGTGTAGACTACATCTTGCGTTGATGTCTCACTCATGAGGAGGCCATCATAGTGCTCAATGATTGTCATAAAGGAGCTTGTGGCAGTCACTTATCTAGGTTGGCAACAGCCCAAAAGATTTTATGAGCAGGTTACTTCTGGCCCACACTTATCAAATATTGTATAGAGTTGGTCAAGAAGTGCCATCTGTGCCAAATATTCTCTCGGAAGATGAGGGCACATCCAGTTCCCATGTTTCCTGTCATCACAGTTGGTCCCTTCACTAAGTAGGGGATTGATTACACTACATGCAACCCCCCATCCGCAAGGGGGAACTGCTATATCATCGTAGTTGTCGACTACTTCACTAAGTGGGTCGAAGCTATGCCAACTTTTAAAGATGATGGAGAGACTGTAGCTCTCTTCTTATTCAACCAAATTATAGCACGGTTCGGCGTCCCGAGAGAGATTTCCATTGACCATGGCAGTCACTTTCAGAACCAGATGATGTCTGAATTAACATTAAAGCTTGGGTTATGGCAAGAACATTCATCACCCTACTATCCCCAAGCCAATGGGCAGGTGGAAGCTGTAAACAAAACTCTTAAGATGATTCTACAGCGAACTATCAACTCAGCCAAGTCAAATTGGCATTTGATGTTATACTTGGCATTATGGGCTTACCGAACATCTGTTAAGACTGCAACTGGTTTCTCACCTTTCCAACTCGTTTACGGGCTGGAGGCAGTCTTTCCCATTGAATGTCAAATCCCATCTCTGAAATTGGTAGTACAGTTATTATCAGACACTTCTCCACTTAAAGAAAGGTTAGTACACTTGGAGCAGCTTGATGAACAGCATCGCGATGCGGCCCTGGCCAACGAGGCTCATAAACATAAGGTTAAGTGTCAATATGATAGGTCCATTCATCCTCGGATTTTTTCTGAGGGTGACCTTGTCCTGGTCTATGACCAAGAAAAGGACCCCCTGGGGGCAGGAAATTTTAAACCCATGTGGTTCGGACCCTTCATTATTAAAGAGGTATTAAAAAAGGGTGCTTATTGGTTGGTCAATTTTGAAGGGAATGCTTTGGCGGAGCCTAGAAATGGGCTCTACCTCAAGAAGTATTACTCATAGAATGGTCACTGTGGGTAAATTTTTGTAACATATGTATAGTCTTTGTACTATTACTTTTTACATTTCTTTTAAAAACGTGTTATGGACGTGTCATTGATGTTATCTTTCATCAATATGGCAGATGTCAAGTGAGTCTGAGGTGTTTGTTGGGTATGCGAACAGTGCTAGTCGACACACGTGGAGGCTTGCCTCCGCAGCTTGGGTAATCTTTACACCACAGGGTCAGTTGTTATCTTCTAGAGGTATATGCTTAGGTGACACCACAAATAATGTTTTTGAGTATAGTGCAGTTATTGAGTTGCTTCGTGACGCTTTGTCATTAGGTATCTCTCTTCTCCAAGTCTATCTAGACGCTCAAACGGTTGTGTCGCAGCTAAACATAATATACGGGTTCATGAACCAACTTTACACCGACGATTCCTTAGGGTACGTCTCTTGGAATGCAACTTTGATTATATTACATATTTTCATGTTCCTAGGAGTTTAAATCAAATCACAAATACTCTAGCTAATCACATTTTAGATTGGCATCTTGCCCACATATAAAAAGATCATGAACATAAACATGTAAATACATTTTTGCACATATAATCCATAAGACACAAAAAAGAGATAAAAAACATATATAAACATCATAAAATCCTCAGAGTACATAGATGGGCACAAGTGCCTCAAAAGTGGAAACAATAACGAGTCACCGGGCCTATGCCCTCAAAAAATATATACATATCAGTGCTTGTGGCACATAAAGAGTCTAAAAGTCTGTTCAGGGCCTATGGGCCCTGTTATAATCATGTACAGCTTGGGCTAAACGCCTAAACAATCGGACCCATGTCCTAGGTGCCCCCATGACATGAGTTTGCATGAATGGCGGCAGGTCCCCTATCTCTGCCATCGGGACTGTGCGAGTGAGCGCGGTAAAGTTCCACTCAATTCGCCTCAGGACCCTCTCGGCCTCTCCTACTGGGAGGTTACCTGCTACTGCTGCTCCTCCAGCGGCGGAAGCTGTGGCTTCTGGCCGTGGGTGACACCTGTTATGTGCATAGTCGGAAAGTCACACGGGTCCCACATCTGCATGCAATAAACGATCACCCATCAAAAACTCTGGTATACAAAAAACATGATATATATATCAAAAAGACATAAAAATTACATATGCAAACAAAAAAAAACTGTACAGGTGGAGACTTACCCATCTCCCCTCACTCCTCACCAGGAGGCACTGGTATCTCTGGATCTCTGGAGAAGTCGATCCCCGCATATGGGTAGTCCTCTATAGCAGGGATCTTTCGTGATAGCCAAGAAAAAAAGTCATCGTTGAATGCCTCCACAGTCCTTCCACCACCCTGTCACGGCAGTAACACTGTCCATCTGCATACTGCGAGGAATGTGGCCAGATGTCCTTGTACTGTCAGCCATGGACTGAAGCATGGAACTCTCTTGAAAAAGAATGAACACAGGATGGTCCCAAACCCGAAGTTCCTATGTGTCCGATATCGGAAATTTGTCAATTGCCTCTTCATACATTCCAACAGTGTGGTACTCCAAACAAAAATTTGTGCATTCATGCAATGGATAGCATAGTTCATCTGTGCGTGTGAAGGCTGATGCACAGCTGCTGAGCCAGTAATCCACCCAATAAGCAATAGGATGGTCTGTAGTGCAAGGCTAGTAATCCTGCTAACAGGTACCGAGGAACCTCTATGATCAGTTCCAGCCTCATAGTACTCATCTATCAGCTCCGAGACCTTGCTTGGCCCCACAGGAAAATTCTGCAAGTTGACTGGTTCCCCTCTCCTTGAGAGGCTAGTCAGAAAGTAAATATCCTCAGTGGTGGGCACCAAGGATTTCCCCTCTAGCATGAATGCCTCTCAATCAGGGTGCCAGTAATCAACCAAGGCATTTAGTAGCCTTGGTTGCATGCGCATGAACGGACATAAAAATAATTTCAACAAAACACACTGCATTAGCACGGCCACAACATTCGGATCTACAGCCACTAACTCATTGGCGGCCTCGTGCTCCCTTTCCCTCCACTGAACATACATCCTGCCAACACAACAAGGTAAAGGAGGGTCAATTCTTTTTTACATTTTATTTTTCATCATGCGGGGGGGGTACATGCGGCCTGTAGAGGTGACAATCATGGGTACCCGTGGGCAGGCTTGGCTCTGCACGCAGGTACCCAATAGCTGTCTCTAGACAGCCCGCGTGTACCTAGGGCCAACCTTTTTAAGGTCGACGCCCACCCCCAAAAAATAAATTAAATGCTAAAAGGAAGTATTGAATAGCTAGATAAGGGAGTTTGTACTTACTTGGTCCGAGCATAAGTCCGTTTCGTCCACTGTAGCTCCCGGAATCACGATCTTTGGCAAAGGGGTTCTTTTGGCTCCAGAGTCAATTTCCAAATCAACAATGGTGATAATGAGCTGCCAGCTTCTATTTATAGACTTTTAGGCCTCTTTTTGTCACTTTTTTGGACCCCCTTATCAGTTTCTTTATACCAAAAACCATTTTGAGTGATCCAGGAGTTATATGGGAGGGATTTGATCAAGTATTGGGACACTTTTTTTTTAGTTTCGAAAAATAAAAAAATATATATTGACTGTCCATAAAAAAAAAAAAAATCAAAAAAATCAACTTGAGCATATAGGTTAGGCTATCACCCCAACTTTTGCATCTCGTTTCCTTTTTCTTATGATACAGGATCGATCCCATCCTGTTGTGACACGGAACCATCATATCTTTTATAGAAGTGTCACGACTTGGTGGTAGAGATTACCAAAACATGGATGCCCTAGGTAGGTCCTGGTTGCATTATGGTGTCCATTCCATTTCTAACAACACTGTAGGCTCGGGAGTCCGTATAGTCTTTCCTGAATACAAGTTTGAGCCTCATTTGCATGGGTCTTTTTCACTCTTTTTCTTACCCTCTGAACTCCCAAAATAGAACGGGTCTCCTTTTAAGCCCTTTTCAGACCCTCTAAAAATGAAAAGATTGTCGAGCGATCTTGTGACCTTTCACACTCGTTAAACTGAAATTTGAAGTCACGTCTGTCCGGTAGTAGTTTACCCCTTTTTCGGTCCAGACGGTCAACTGTACGAACAAAGGAATACTCTATTGAATTCCCATTATTTAGAAGAGTATCCTCAGGTATAATTTTATTTCTTTTTCGGGCCTGAGGGACTAAATTTACGAAAAAGAAACCCCCCCGGAGTCCATAGTTAAGCTCTTTTCAGACTCCCTAAAATTGAAAAGATCATCGAGTGACCTTATTCTTTCACACTCATTAAAATGGTCCAAAAGAACATTCTTGACGGAGTCCATAGTTAATCTTTTTTCAGACTCCTTAAAAGTAAAAAAATAGCCGAGTGATCTTGTCCTTTTCACACTCGTTAAAATGGTTTTGAATTGACATCTAATCGGTGCTAGTTTATCCCTTTTTTGAACCGACTAGACTATTGTCGAAAAATGTACCCCACTGGGGTCTCCTTTTATGCTTTTTCAGACTCTCTAAATATGAAAAACTACCGAGCTTCCCTTCTCTGGGCTCGTTAAACTTACATTGAAGGACGTTACCATTGTGTGTTCTATCAACCGCATTTGCATACTTTACCCATCAGCCTTGTAGCAGTGTGCTTCTACGTCTTAACACCTTTGGCCACTAGAGGATTTTTCCCGAGTATCATTTCCCCAGAACATCAATCTCGTCCTTGTGCCTTGAGCTTGTATGTTTGCAGTACTCATTCCTCCATTGTAACGCAATATTCCTTTATTCTTTTTCAAAAATCATCAAAAAGAACAAAAAAATCAAATATACCCCAAAAAGAGGATGGGAAAAGTATTTTCTTTATTGGTAGCATAATGAGTCACCCTTGGATAAAACACATTTTTCCGTTTGATCATCAGACTATGGTATGTAGTACAACCTTAGGAATCTTTTCTCGCTATATAGAGTTGTGTCCTCCACCGTTTGGTTACTCTCCCAAACATATGGAGAGATTGCGTTGCCTCCTGCTTCGTAGACTTATGATTAACATATATGTTGCCTGAGTCTTATCACTTGTCATGTTGTTGTCCAAGGGAAGTTTTTCACTAAGCCTGAGTCAGCCCCTCTGCAATATGTCTCTTGTCCACATACCCGGCCATCCTGAACGTCCAATCAAGTCTTTATTCGAAATCACCGAAGCATTCAATCCGATCATCAATATTATCAAGTCCATAACCGATGAGTTGTCGAAGACCTCTGGGTAGTGCAGTCGTACACTCATCTTACACTCCTACATGAGTTTTAGAAGATTTTGAAGTTGTTGCTCGAGCTCTGAAGTACAACCAACAGGCCGAATCAGCTTTTGGGAGATGGATACTCTATATGTATATCTTTCGGATTTCGAGATGTAGCTTCATTGTGTATTATTCACGGATACTCTTTATAGTTATTTGACATGGATCTACAGTGTATTTGATTGGTAGCCATGGTTCTATTTTATCCCGAGCATGGGTATGCCCGCCTTGGTGAGACATTTGTTATTTTGCAGACGACACTTCCTAATTCCTGATTCTTAGACTCACTCATTCAGCATATCAGTACAGATTGGTAAAATATTGGTAATGTATTTCGGCCATTAGATTCTCTTCTGACCTCACACATTAGGGGGAATCTATTATAACCCTAAATTGCACCACACGTGCTTATCTAGCATCAGGCCAACTCACATCCCTTCATTGCCAAAACATCTGCTGAAAAACCTCTTTAAAAGTCCTCTTGGGTCAAGGTACAC
The DNA here is from genome assembly GCA_000966675.3 of Picea glauca. Classification (NCBI taxonomy): domain Eukaryota; kingdom Viridiplantae; phylum Streptophyta; class Pinopsida; order Pinales; family Pinaceae; genus Picea; species Picea glauca. The sequence continues at coordinate 618,309 of JZKD02S1659471.1, forward strand.
GCGCCCTAACCCACTACTGCATGCATGTGAACGCTGGTAGGCCTACTACAGCCCGCGTTTACCTAACAAAACATAGAAATAAGAAAGTTACCGACGAGACAAAAAGTCATGGGTCAGTTAACTGAAACTCCCGGCCATGCATGGCCGAGAGTTCGTCTAAAACCCTAGCTCCTTCTAGCCTTTAAAATAAGGGGTAGGGGTACCATTTGGAAGAGGAAAAATATAGCGAAGAAACTCTACCCATTTGCCCAATCCATTGTCCCAACCCTTTAGCCTTTCCTCAAGCCTAAGGAGAATTAACACAAAGCAGTTGGAGGACAAAAGAAGAGGAGGAGCCCAGGATCAGGATCAAGGAGTGGTGGTCGGTCTCGACTTTGATTGTAAGTTGATTCATTTTGAAAATAATAAAAGAATACTTTTCCCATCCCAATTCATGAGTTATATATGATTTGTTTAATTTATGCTTAATTTATAACCCTCTAGTAGAAAAGTAGCATGCATGCGTAGTGTTTTGTCTTGATTGTAGGATTATCTTTGGAAGGAGCAACGCAAGTAAGCAGGCAAAGTGCAAAGGAGGATCTACACCAAACATCAGTAAAAAGGTTAGTAGTTTCTTTCCATGCATGTATTGTGAAAGAGGGGTTTAAGTTTTGGGTGGTAGGTTAAAAAGTAATTTCTTTACAGTCAAAATCTGCATGCAAGTCTAACCCTAGTTTGCTAGTCCGTAGGGTATTTTTCCCAACAACACTCAACCTATTTTTGTTGCACTTGAGCTGGTTGCATAGTGTTCTTTTTCCCCTTCTAGGTCCCTATCTTAGTCGTCCCTTCATCTGTCTGGTTTGTCTTTGTCTAGCCCATCCTCCATTTCTTGGGCACTTCGACTTCTTGAGGCTACGCTCCCTCTTTCCCTGCCTCCTCTTATGTTGTCCTTTCCGACAATTCATGGGTGAGGACTGGAATATTCCATTCATCTTCCCAGTATTTGATCACTATGTTGATGTCACCCTATGTGATACAGTATCATGTCTATAGCCACTACTTATCAAGATCCTTCCATGCCTATATCCACATCGTATGTCGTGTGGCCTTGAAGTTGGCAATGTCTCGATACCGCACGACAACCTCTGGTGTGATCCTCCACATGTTGTTGATGGCCTCCTGCAAATCACGTAGGCATCCTTCAAATATCGACTCGTTCATCTTTTTGTGCCTAGCATCCAACATTTCTTTTAGCAATAAATATCTCACTCCATGATTCAGTTTGGTTCTTGTAACGAAAGTTAGATTTCTCGGTTCCCTCCATCCCATAAAGGTTATTAACATGATTATCCATGAATAGTGAAACTTTGTTCCTAGATCCTACACATCCTTCTAGTCATCCAAGAACAAGTTCAAGAGATAGGGTGCCCAGTTCACTATGGTTCCCTCAGAACATTGATCTGCAACTATGACAACCCCAACCGAAAATTCCTCCCTGCGACATTTTCTTAGTAGCGTATAGGATAAGATTTTTGCGCCCATCTGTGTTGTGACATCATTTATCCTCTTGATAATGATCCCTCATGTTCCTCTGTGGGTACCATACTTCTTCTTCATCTCCTCCACAAGTGATTTCTCCTTTGCTTTTTCATCAAGAAACTGCACGAGATCCATGCCCCATGATGGAAACCCTTTTATGTTTTCAATAAGCTCTATGTCTATCGAGACGAGCTTGTCCAACCATATTTCACCACTAAGTGTGACTACTAACAATGGTTTGACGCATGCGCTTGTGTACTGACCTCTACCAAAATGTGGTAGATCCAATAGACCTAAAATCCCTATTTTCTCCAATTCGATTGCCCATCAGAGTGGTTGATCCATCGGTTCCCCAAACGGATTTATGCCCACAGTCTCTAACTATACTCTCTTTGCAAATTTCAAAAACTTTTCTAGGTCTACTACAACATGGTATGAGTATTTTAGCTTCTCAATCTTCCCTAGAAAGCCTGATTCCACTCATACCCCATCTGGTATATGCAGTAGAACAAGTGTTGCAATGAGTTTCTTCTGAGGTGAACTCGGTACCTGTTGCTTATCTTTCTTCAGTGGTGGTTGGCTAAAGGTTCCAGTGGCTGTTGGTTGTGCTTCAGAATACCATTCTGGCCAACCCATGACATGTTCTATTATTCCCTCTGGTGTGTGGTCTGAGACAATTGTTTGAGATTCATCTAGTTCGAATGTTGTTTCCAGATTTGATGTCGTTTCATTAATTCTCAGAGTTTCTTCGATGTTATATGGTTGCACCTCCTTTAGATTTTCTGCATCCTGGTGTTGTTTCTCCTGTACCTCTGCTGGTATATATATATTTGTGCCCTCTAGTGCTATTTTTTGGGTTTATTCCACTACAGGTGTGGGTTTCACAGGTGTTGTGTCTAGAGATGGGATTTCGTCGACATTGACTATATTTGGCGGTTGTTATTCACCTTCTTTCAAATGTACATGTGCCCTGTTTCTAACTCTAGGTTTTCTCGTACTCTGGATTTCTTCTTCTTTCTTTGGAGGTCCCATGGTGGTGAATGTCGAACGTTTTCTAAGTTTGAATGGTATCTATGACCTCTGTGAACTCCACTATGTGCTTCTTAGCCTCTATCGCTCTTTGTTTGTTCTCCTTTTATAAATGGACATTGTGCTCCCGTGTCCGTGTGTTGTATGGGCTTCGCATGAAGCTTATCGAGGATGATTCCTTAATTATGGGTTCAATGAACCTCCATCTCTTTCATAATTTCCATTACTCTGCCTTGACGACTCCAGTTGGCACGATTAATTTGGTGTCCCATCGGTCCCTTTCAGCATTCAATTCCACCTTTCTCCATCATTTCGGACTGCTTTTATCGTCTTTCCATCTCCTCCTTGTTTCCCTTTTATGTGGTCACTGTCCTTCTCCTCACCAAGTTTGTGTTCCCTTCCTGCCTTTGGCGCACTATGCCTCTGTTGGTATTGTCTCATATACTTTTATTATTATTATTATTATTATTTTATATTTTTTGCGCGGTGGGTGATCAACTGTCCTTGTATGGATTCAATAGGCTCCTGTTGATCATCCCTATGAGTTATGCACTTTATAAGTCTCTCATCTATACAACTCCTCCATATGTGATATATTTTACTTCGTACGGTCCTATCCAGTGCATTCTTAGCTTTACTGGGTGCTGAAATGATTTGTTGTCATACATCAGTACTAGATCACCTTCCTTGAAAGTTTTCTTCTTAATGTGTCTATCATGCCAAGATTTGTCTCTTGCTTTCTGAACCTGGTGGTGGAACCTTGCTAATATCCAATATTCCTCCATGGTCATTAGCTTATTTAATTGCTCCTTTACTACACCTTGCTCTGTCATTTGTGTGATCGTTTTTACACGCAAGCTTGGTACTAAAAATTCTAATGGCACCACTACTTCTTGGCCATAGACTAGTTTAAATGGCATGTGCCCTATCAACGTTTTACACGTAGTCCTATAGGCCCATAATACTACTGGTACTTTGAGGTCTCAGTCATCAGTTTGACATTACAGATATTTTTCAACACATTCTCAAGAATTTTGTAAAATGCTTCCACTGTGCCATTTTCTTGTGGGTGATATGGTATGATTTTCTAATTATAGAATTCAAACTCTTCATTCATCACATTGATAGTGTTGTTTATGAAGTGCGTGCCTTGGTCTCTCGTCAAAACTCTTGGGCACCCAAATCGAGTGATTACTTGTTCAAATAGGAAGTGTGTTGTTGTTTATGTGCTGCAATCCTTCACTGGTGCAGCTTTCTCCCATCTTGTTAGGTACTTTGTTGTGGTCATAATGTACCTAGCTCCTGTTCTTTTTGTTGGTGGGTTGATTGGTCCCACAAAGTCTATTTCCCACTTTTTGAATGCCTGCAATGCTACTTGTGGTCGTAATGGCATCTCGTCCCTTCTGTTGGGTTTACTTACCCTTTGACAGACATCACATATTTGACAATACTCCTTCGAGTCTATGTGAATCATCAGCCACCATAGTCCTATGCACAATACCTTTTGCATTGTATATTTTCCTGCTATTCCTTCGTGGGATTCTGCTAAAAATAATGGTCTTTCGTGTTCTAACACATACTTTTGTAAGACGCTATCTGCACCCATTTTGTATAAGCATCTTGTGATTAGTTGATAATCTATGGCATGGACTACAAGGTTTTTCTTCTGTGCGGTATTATATTCTTGAAGCACAGTACATGTGCTCAAGTACTCAATGATATCTACAAAGTATTCATCATCGATATGAACTAAAAATAACTGTGCATATGGAAAGTTGTCTTCTAAATTCATAGGTTCTTCTCCATTTGTGATTCTTGATAGGTGGTCAGGTCTTGCATTCAATTTTCCTGTCTTGACTATTACCTCAAATTCAAATTATTGAAATAGCAATAACCATTGACAGATTCTCCCCCCCAACACTGGCTTGTTGACTAGGTATTTCAGGGTTGAGTTATCTGTAAACATCTTAAAGTGTTTTCCCAATAAGAAGTGTCAGAAATTTTGCAATGCGTAGACCATAGCTAGGCATTAAATCTCTGTGGTGCTGTAGTTATTTTATGATTCTGATCATTTTCTGCTCACAAATTCTATCAGGTGATCCAAGTCTCCCGCTCTTGGCTACACCAAGATAGCTCCAAGTGATATGGATGATGCATCTACATGCACGTGGAATGTCTTCTCCCAGTATGGAAATACTAATATTTCCGTGGTGACAATCTTTTCCTTAAGGGTATCCAGAATGTGTTGACACTCGTCGTTCCACTGAAACTTTGTATCTTTTCTTAACAATTTTTCCATTGGTGCAGTAATATGCGCATACCCTTTGATAAATTTCTCGTAGTATCCTGTGTGTCCCAATGTCGCTCTTAGTTGGCAGACTATTTTTGGTGGTGGTAAGTTAACAATTACTGCAATCTTTGTAGGATCTACTAATAAACCTTGTTTGCATACTGTGTGGCCCAATAGTATCCCAAACAGTGATCTGAATATGCATTTCTTTATGTTTAGTGATATCTAGCACCGCCTACATCTTTCTAACATTAGTTGTAAGACTTCTACTTGTTCTTTCAACAGACTATAGATTGTCCAATCATCCAAATATACCTCAAGAAACTGGTGGATAAATTCCTTGAACACAACGATGACTACTCCAGAAAATATTGTTGGTTCATTCTTCAGTCCAAACAACATGACTGTGTACTGGTAGGATCCCCATTCCATAGTGAATGCGGTCTTCTATTTGTCTTCCTGTGCTATCTTAATCTGATGGTAGCCCGAGAATCCATCAATAAATGAGTAAGCTTCATGTCCTCCTATGTTCTATAACACTTCATCCATGAAAGGTGTAGGGAACGGGTCATGTAGGCATGCATCATTCAACTTCCTCAAGTCGATGCATATCCTTATCCCTCCTTGTTTTTTGTCCTACACTACCATCAAGCTTATCCATTCTGATTCTTCAACCAATTCTATGATTCCAGCTTCGAGCATCCTGTCAATATCAAATTTGACTTTCTTCTTATATATTGGGCTCAATCTATATGATCGTTGTCTGATCAGTCATGCTTCAGGTCTGAGTGGTATATTCATATCATGTATCTCTCCTGCTATACCCTTAATCTATGTAAATTTTGTTGGAAACAGGTCGTTGTACTCACGCAATAAATCTGTTATGCTTTCCACTGTTTTCTCATCCTAGTAACATCCAATGTTGGCCATTTTGGAGTTCTCAACTGTACCAATGTTAGCTTTCTTTACCTTGATTGGCATGGCAATAAATTTTGATTCTATCAGTGGTCCCTCCACTTCTCTTTCACCTTTTGCTTGTTTGATCTGAATATCATGTGGATCGTCTTCATCTGGTGGTTCCTCTTGCACATGGTAACATGACAACAGTTCCTTGACTGTATGTTTGTTCTGTTGTTGTTCCTCTGTTATGTTCTCTATTTCTGGTTCCTTGATGAATATCACACCTCTTATATGTTTCAAAGTTGCATCTATGTTGGGGTTCGCATGTTCTAATGAGAAAATGACTGTAAAATTTTGTTGCAATGTCATCCAGGTCGCATTTCCTTTACGCAATTCCTGGTGTGTATACCAGTTTGTTGGTATGCCCTCTAGGGTGTGTATAAAATGATGAAACCATTCCTCTGGGGGTGTCAATTTCCACAACATTCTACACTTCTCCAAGTGTTCCTTTGATGCCCCTTTTCCATCATACTTTTGTTTCTTGTTGTCTTTCTACTCTGCACCAAACCTTATGTGCAGTATCATCTTACATTGGTGTCAATATATGATTGTCTCTTTTTGTGTGCCCCACCATCTTGCAGGTGTGGCCTTGAGTGATATATCGAGTGCTCACAATCTCTAGTTCTCTAAAACTTCATCTTCATATTGTGTCAATAATTTTTCCAAATCATTTATTCCATGGAAACTAGGTGGTTCCCTTATCTCTGTGCCTACCCATCTTACTGTGTGGTCTATTCATGAAAAACTTCTCATGGAAACTTCATGTAGCCTTTGTTCCCAGTTTTCTAGACTAGTATCTAAGTCTGTTTCACATGAAGTAATTCTTCGCCAACTGAGTATCCCACATGCAGTTGGTTTTATGTAATCCTCAACGCACACAGCTTTTTTGTACAACTGGTTGATTTCCTCTAAGTCTAAGCACGTAGGTTCGATGAACCTTTCCCTTTCTAATGGGTCTAATGGTGCAATGACCATGTATTCTCTTGACTCAAATGTCATCTTTATTGTCTTCAGGTTGATTATGTCCTAGTTTTCAAAAACCTAATCTAGACCAAGAAACGTTGGATATGGTGTTATGTATTCCACTATTTCAATGACTTCAAAATCTACTTTAGTGCGCAATCCATCCAGGTCTACTGTTACTCCTTTCAGTCTACCAATTGGTAGGAATCTATGTTGGTTTGCTAGTTTCAGTTGAACAGGTGAGTATCCTAATGTGGGCTTTCCCATACATTGCCATGTCTTATTTGGTAATATGTTTACTTCAGATCCTATATCTAGTATGATATCTCCCATGTTGAAATCTCTGATATTGGCATTTAGTCTAAACTCCCTATTGGTTCTTGTTCATGTATCTAGGTGATTGACTATTGTTTTTTCTAGTTTTTGTTAGATAATCCAAAATACATAGTTTATAAATTTAGAATAAAATGATTATTAATTTAGAATATTAAATTAATAATCTAGAATATTTGATTAATAAATATAGACTTTTAGAAATAAATTATTGTTGTAAAAGATATGAATCTAGAGAGGTGTCATATCTTAGGCTCTAAAATAGGATTATTGTTTTAAATGGACACTTGTTTATTTAATAAGTGATCCATAGCTTGAGTTTGTTAGGACATTTATAGCTTATATATAGCTCATTGCAAGAGTATTTTGTTGTTCGGGTGTAAGCTCTTGCAAAGTTTCTTATGTAGTTTCTTTTCCTATTAATAAAAGTGTGTATCTGAGGACACTTCGGCCATTATTGTGGTATCAGATCTCTAGTAATGCTTCTGAACTGAAGAAGAGATTAGATGATCTGAGGAAGACATCCTAGCGTTACAGAACAAGGAAATTCGGCGCATAATCTGTCAGTAAATTGGTCAGTTATTGTTCAATTCTTTTTAAAAAAAGGAAAAGAAATTGTTTTTACTTTCAGATTTCAGTCATTAGACTCACACAAATTGATTTTACAAATTAAAAATCCTGAAAATTGGCAAATTTGTCCATGGCGAATTAGTTTCTGGCAAAGTAATTTCTTGTATTAAACGATCAATATTCTGCCATTAAACGCTATGTAATTTCTGGCGAATTAATTATCACTGTTATAAATTATCATTGTTATAAGCATTTAGATTCAAAGCGATCTCTGTGGGCACGTGATTCAACATCAAAATTCCTCAAAAATTCCTCTTAAATTGTCTTGAAAATTCCTCTTAAAAGGTTTTTCTGTCATAGTTCTTGGCATTGTAGTTATTTCCGGCCGGATCCACACTCATGGTCACACATAGATGTTATTTCCATTCGATGCAATTCTCTTCTTTCATTATTGTGTGTTGGTGGATCGATGGGTGCATCAATAAGAGCAATTGGTAATTTGCCTACGAACTGGTGCGTGGAAATCCTCTACTGCGTGACCTACGCAACTATAACCTACCAATTCAATATTGCTGGAGCAACTGTAACCTACCAATATTCTCGCCCTTCAATACTGCTAAAATTGTGCCCGTTCTGTTTAGAAGAGTGTTGTGCGTCAAGCAAGGGGGAGTGAGATTAAACTTGGTTCTCATCGCAAATGTGGCCGGTCCAGGGGACCTAGTGAGAGTGAGCGTGAAGGGTAGCCAAACTGGGTGGATTCCCTTTTCAAGAAACTGGGGTCAAAACTGGCAATGCAGCACCGTCTTAGTAGGTCAGAGCCTTTCCTTCAGAGTAACTGACAATGACCGCAGGACCTCCACTTCCTGGAACATTGTGCCTCCAAATTAGGAGTTTGGCCAGACTTTTTATGGAAAGCAGTTTAGAGTCTGAGAGCAACACCTAGTCCCATATATTCTACTTCAACCAGCGGATTGAGCTTCAGTTGAAAATGCATTTATAAATTCATGTAAACTGGTGCGTTTGTATTGATTTCAGTGCCAAGTTCGACATTGCAAACGGGTCCAGGTTGTCTTAAAAGGGAAGCTGCAAGATCTTTGCATGATTGATCTTCACGACAACGCTCCTACAGATGTCATCAAAGAAGTTGCTGAAGAATATGTCCAGTGAAGACTAGTTCATTATTGTCAGCAAAGGAAACGAATTTATTTTTTTAAAAACAAACTAGTGATAAACAGTTCAAATATTTTTTTTTTGGAGATAACAAAAATTTTGTAACTCGAAGTAAATTTTTTTACTTTGAGGGGGAGAAAAATTGCCAGATTTTTGTAAAAGTGTAAAATTTTGAAAGTTCCTTGGATTTGACTAGAGCCAAGTACAAAGCTTAGTCATTTTTTTCCTTGTTTCAATGACTATACGAGGGTCAAGGCCAAGCCCCGATAGATCGTCTTTGGTGTGATGCGTTTGGTGTGTTGTTCATCTTCATATTTATTGGCGTAATTATATTTGGTGCGTAAATTCAACAAACTACAATGTCAAAATTAATTAATTTATTCTCCGACTCAGATAAACTTGAAGGCACAAAATCATACAAGACATGGAAACGACTCATTGAAAGCACTCTCATTTACAATGAACTTTGGCGTGATATCTGTAATGAAGATACTAAGCCCACTAAGCTGACAGATGCAGTGACATTAGCGAAATGGGAAGTTAAAAATGCCAAAGCATTAGCACTTATTAAATCTTCAGTCAATGATGAGATGTATATTCATATTGAAAATACAACTGATGCATGGTCTGCTTTGAAAGTTTTTAAAGATTTATTTGATACTCAGCCTGAATCCAAGAAAGTTGATCTTCAATTAAAGTTGCTTCAACAAAAATTGACTGAAGGCAGTGATGTCCATGAATATATTTCCAGACTTAAGAATATTAAGCAGGAAATACTAAATGCAGGTTTTCAAGTAGTAGATGATAGTTTCATGACCACAATCTTAATCGCTGGATTGCCTTCTTCCTATACACATTTTTTGGAGACTTTACAAGTCACTGGAATGTTAGACAAGCTTACATTTGATGAACTAAGTGAACTATTATCTCAACACAATAAAACTTTTGGAAAGAAAAAACAAGTTGGAGAAGATGTTTTTTTCACAGAAGCAAGCACAAGTAAGACTTCAAGTGACAATTATTGTAGCAGAGGAAGAGGAAATTTTGTACAAGGTCATGGACGAGACCAACATAGAGATACCAATTTTCAAGGCAGAGGCAATAGTCAAGGCAAAGGAAACCGTCAAGGAAGAGGGTATTTTCAAGGAAGAGGAAACAATCATGGCAGAGGATATTTTCATGCAAGAGAAAATAGTCAAGGCAATAGTCAAGGTAGAGGATAGACTCCACACAGAAATCAAAGCAGGGGCAAAGGATAGAATTTCGGCAGAGGGAGAGACTTTAGTCAAATTGTTTGCAGAAGGTGTAACAAAGTTGGTCATTATGTAGAAGATTGTTGCACTTCCATTGATAAAATCGCCAAGTTTTATCAAAACACGACACAATTTGCAAATGATCGACAAGATGATGATTCAGAATATGTGTTTACCTCATCTTCAACATTACAGATTTCCACTGATTTTCAAAGTGATTATGAATATACTTGGATTTTAGATTCAGGAGAATCTAACCACATGACTTCCAGACGTGACTTCTTTTGGAATTTTCAAGAATGCCATCTTAATTATGTTTTTCTTGCAGATAATACTAAACATACTCCTTATGGAAGAGGATTCATTAAATTTTATTTACCTGATATTGGAGAATGACTAATTTCAAATGTATGGTATGTACCCACCTTCAAAAAGAATTTGTTGTCTTTAGTCACAATTCGACAAGCAGGACATCAGGTAATTATGGAAGATGGCTTGGTGAAGATAAATTCAGTCAAACAAAATATGAAAACAGTGATGACAGGATATGAAGATGGAAAACTGTTAAGGATGAAAGGAACAATTATTCCAAGACATTCAGACTTTGTAGGATCAGTAAGTACAGGTATCTCCCCTATCAGATTGTGGCATGTGAGATATGGACATATCAACTTTGATAGTCTGTCTCAACTGCAAAAACAAGGGATGGTTAAGGGACTTCCCACTTTCAAAAAGGACACTTCAAAATGTGAAGCATGCATTTATGGAAAACAGAGTCGAGAAAGTTTTTCAACAAGTTCATGGCGTGTCAATCGGTGGTTGCAACTAGTTCACAATGATGTTTGTGGACCCCTAGAAACTTCTTTCGGTGGTTGCAAATATTTTTTACTCTTTGTTGATGATTTCAGTAGACTAAATTGGGTTTACTTCTTGAAGCAAAAGTCAGAAGTATTTGAAAATTTTAAGATTTTTCGACAACTTGTTGAAAATGAAGTTAAAGAATAGATAGGTACACTCAGGACAGATAATGGCGGAAAATTCACTTTTAATGAATTCAACACTTATTGCACAGACAATGGGATAAGAAGACATCTTACTAATTTCTACACTACTCAGCAAAATGGAGTCGCAGAACGAATGAATCGCACTTTGTTAGGAATGGAAAGATCTATGTTGAGTTTTAAAAGGTTAAGTTCTACATATTGGGTAGAATCTATCCATACAACTATCTACTTAAGGATCAGATCTCCAACTACTTCTTTGGATGGAATCGCACCTTATGAAGCATGGTTTGGTTTCAAACCTCGAGTTAAACATCTTAGAGTTTTTTGATCAGTATGTTATGCCTTAGTTCCGAAAGAAAAATGATCTAAGATTGACTCAAGAAGTTTAAAATGCACAATGATTGGGTATTTTGATGAGAAGAAAGGGTATCGACTTTTGTCCAATGGAAAATTTATTATGAGCAGGGATGTCATTTTTGATGAAACTGAAAGTAAAAGTGCTGACGAAATAGAAAGTCTTCTTCAAAAGTTAGAAACTAAAGGAAATCAAAGAAAAGGAAAAGTTCAAAGTCAGCCAAAGTCACATAATTGGTATGAACTTGATTTTCCTTCATCTAAAGATGTTTCATCCAGTCCAGTTACTTCGACAACATCATCTAGTTCTTCCCGCAGTTCATCTGAATCTCATAGCAGTGATAGTTCATCTGACAATGATTCTCCACCTCCAAAATCTTCAATTGATCAACGAACATCAATTTACATAATCCAATTTACAATAATGGTAATTCAGATACCCAAACGAGTGAACATCAACTACCAAAATGGGCAGTTCAAATTTTGAAAGATGTAAGGCCTGATGAGAAAAATAAAATGGGAACAAGGGGATCACACAACAATTAAGGGAATTTTGCCTTAGTAGCACATGATTTTACTGAACCTTCCACCTACAAAGAAGCAGTCAAACATAAAGAATGGCAATAGGCTATGGTTGAGGAATATCAAGCAGTCATTGATAACAACACTTGGAAACTTGTTGATTGTCCTACAAGTATTAAACCCATCGGACGCAAATGGGTTTACAGAATTAAATACAACCAGCATGGAGAAATTGACAAGTATAAAGCCCAACTTGTGGCTAAAGGTTTCACGCAGTAGGAAGGCATTGATTATGAGGAAACTTTTGCTCCTACAGCTAAATGGAATACCATCTTCTTAACACTTTCCTTGGCTTCTCAGAGAGGTTGTAAAGTTCATCAAATGGATGTCAAAAGTTCTTTTCTCAATGGAGATTTATAGGAAGATGTATATATGAAACAACTGCTAGGATTTGAAATTGCAGGGCAGGAGCATAAAGTCTGCAAATTAATTAAGGCTTTATATGGGTTAAAGCAAGTTCCCCGAGCTTGGTATACCAAAATGGATGAATACCTTAGGAAGGTTGGTTTTCAATGAAGTGAATCTGATGATACTTTGTATATCCGTCAACAGGGTCCTTATCTGGTAATTCTTATTATTTTTGTAGATGATTTTCTCATTACAAGAAACAATGATGATCATATTGCACAGGTGAAAAAGGAGTTACATGCAAGTTTTAAGATGACAGATTTGGGACTCCTTCACTACTATCTTGGTGTTGAAGTATTCCAACGTCCCCATCATATTTTCATTTCTCAGAGTAAGTATGTAGTAGAAATTCTTCAGTGGTTTGGCATGTAGGATTGTAAACCATCTCTTACCCCTATGGAACAAAACTTGAAACTTTCAAAATTTGAAGGGGGGGGATTAGTAGACAGCACTATTTATAGATAGTTGATTGGCAGCTTGATTTATTTGACAAACACTCATCCAGATCTATCTTATGCAGTTAGTATTCTTTCCCACTTTATGCAACAACCATGGGACAACCACTGGAATGCAGCCAAAAGAGTTCTTCGATATATCCAAGGAACAAAAGATTTTGGTCTTCTTTACAAAAAAAATAAAAAATTTGTACTTGGTGGTTTTTCAGATGTTGATTTTGCCAGAAGTATTGATGATAGAGCATCAACATCAGGTTATTTAATGAACATGGGTTTAGCAGCAGTATCTTGGAATTGTAAGAAATAAGCTACAGTTGCTACTTCTATAGCAGAAGCAGAATACATCTCAGCATGGGAAGCAACATGTGAAATTGTTTTGTTAAGCTGAATTTTACAGGACTTGGGCATTTCTCAAGAAGAAGCTACATCATTATTCATCGACAGCCAGTCATCCATTAAGCTTTCCAAGAATCTAGTTTTTCATTCAAAGACAAAGCACGTGGACACCAAGTATCATCATATCAGATCGCTTATTGCAAAGGATGTCATCAAGCCAATTTATTGTCCTTCAGAAGATCAGATCTCTGACATTTTCACGAAACCTCTTGGCAGAATAAAATTTACTAAGTTCAGGGATGAACTTGGTATCTGTTGTAATGTATCTTTGGATCATAGGGGGGAACGTTAGATAATCCAAAATACATATTTTATAAAGTTAGAATAAAATGATTATTAATTTAGAATATTAAATTAATAATCTAGAATATTTGATTAATAAATATAGACTTTTAGAAATAAATTATTGTTGTAAAAGATATGACTCTAGA
>JZKD02S1659471.1:632082-647091 GCA_000966675.3 Picea glauca
CATTTATTGTAAATGGACACTTGTTTATTTAATAAGTGATCCATATCTTGAGTTTGTTAGGACATTTAGCTTATATATAGCTCATTGCAAGAGTATTGTGTTGTTCAGGTGTAAACTCTTGCAAAGTTTCTTATGTAATTTATTTTTTTATTAATAAAAGTGTGTGTCTGAGGACACTTCATCCATTAGTTTTCCTTTTGTTTCTATACTACATTTTTCTAATATGTTTTGCAATATTTTCACAAATGATGGATCACCCAATACTTTTACACAAGATTGAAAGAAGCCTTTGATTGTACTTACTTGTCCCATGGGTTTCATTTCATTGGTATGATCCAATAATGGAGGCATCTCGTACTCTGGTGCTTCCTTGCTTTGTTGCACGATTGAAGTTGACACCATGTCTTATTTATGAAATTCTTGTCTTGCTTCCTTAAATACCTCCTTCTCCTTATGTGCATGGAACCACTTCCTTGGTTCAGTGTTCTTCTTCACCCACTGATTTTGTACTGGTTCTTGTCAAGTAGGGTCGTTTCTTGTCTTAGCTCCTCCACGGGTAACTATGTTGATGTTTCGTCCTTCATTTCTTTCTTTGGATAAAATCCACTGAACATTTTGTTTGTTCTGGTTCCTCTTTTCCTGGATATTTACTAATAGTGTCGGACATTCCTATGTATCATGGTCTGATGCTCAAAAATACATACAAGTTCTTGGTGGAAGTAGACATTCTCTTGCATAATGTCCCAGTTGTTGACAATTGTGGCATACCACTAGTCCTCTAGCTCGTCCAAAACCTCCTATTTCTCATCCTCCACCTTTGTAGCCTACTCGATCTCCTCTTGGTGCATTATACTAAGGTGCCTAATTATACTGTGTGGTATTGTACTGAGGTTGTGTTGTGTTTTACTATGGTTGGGTGTTATTATATGGTTGTCGCACAGTATTATATTGTTGTTGCACAGTGTTGTATGGACCTAGAACTTGATTGAATTGTGGTGTGTCTTACCCATGAATCATTTCTTCCTGCACTATGTATGCATCTAATGTCCTTTCTCGCATCAACTCCATAGTTCTACAATCTTTGTCATCGTGGCCCACTAACTTTAAAATGTTGCAATATGAAATATTTGGGACTGTCTGTTATTTCTGCATCATCATACAATGATAAGGATCATGACCTGGTTTCTTGCAGATTTCACACCATGGACCTCCTATTGGTAACAGATTTGGCATTCCTGTTTCCATATACTGCGTGAATGTCAGACATTCGTTCTTCTGGTGTCCTTTCATCCTGCATGTGGTACACCAAACAACTTCTTGTTTGTCCTTACTCTTATTATGGTTTAGCTAAAAAGTTAAGTTCTTCAAATCCTCCTTCATTTATTTGATAGTTGGGTCTGTATGTTGATACTAGTTTTCCTCTAGTTGCAGGTCTGCCTAAAGAGCCTCTTCCTGCGTCTGGAAATTTTGTTGTCGTAATGGGTATTTTAAGTGTGGGAGTAGTGAGTTGAAAAATAGGTGCCAATGCTGCGTATTGGTCATGACATATTTCAACTTTCCCTTCAGCTGCTTGAATCTCTAGTCAATTTCCCATACAGACTCTCTCAATTTTTGTCTAATTTCGATCATCTCATTCATGTATTGATCCTATGAACTCAGCTTCTAAGACTCATTAATCACTAACTTCTTAATGTCTGTCAATGTCCTTGTCGTCCCAGGGGCATTGTTTGTGTCTAAACTCATGTACCAGTCAAGTGTATATTCTCTTAGCGTAATAGTTAACTGCGCAAGTTTAGTATCTCCATCGGTGATCTATTTTTCTTCCCATATCTTTGCACAAATGAACAAGTATTTCTCAGGGTCTTCTGCTGCTTCTCCTCAAAATTCTGGTAACCTGATGGTGGGATCATGTCCTGCCATTCTGAACGTTGAACTACTACCTCCATGTGGTGTAGATACTTGACTAGTGTTTCCTAAATTGGCTCCTCCAGTTGGTTTTCCTTGTGTAGATGTACTTCATGTTGTCTGACTTCTTTTGAACTTTAGTTGTCTAAACGGTGGTGCTCTCTTTGGTGTATTAGTTTCACATGGGTTTATGGGTTCCACATTGACATTAATATGGATATGATCATTGCCTTCTCTTCCTGTTCTTGGACCTCTCGTCTTCCTCTCATATGTTGCATGCAGGATTTCCTCAATCTTCTCCACATCGCACAGATCCTCTACCTCTTCCTCATCACTCACCAAGCCTTCCCTCATGGCTACAGCTCTCTTCTTGATATTCACCTTGTATTGGTAGGGTACTCTGCTACGTGTCTTTCCAGGTGTCACCATGATATGCTTGATCTGGTCAGCATTCATCATGATTGGGTCCAAGGGTTCCTCCTTCTTTCACTTATCCTCTCCTCCTTCCATTTCTCCTTTCTCTGTCAGTGCTTCTCCCCTTCCCCCATGCATGCAGGGAAGTTTAAATGCCTGACTCCATTGTCATTACACCTTTATTGTACACAAATATATTAATAGATGTATACAATGACTTAATGTACCTTCGTCGAGTTCTGCATAGAAACTCTTGCTCCATTGCGGTATACAACTTCGTTGTGTCGACTGCAAACTCTATTATAAAACCTACCACAATACTGGCAAGCCAAAAATCTACTGCACGGGTGAATTTTGTGTTCACCTGCTGTAACTGCTCAATCTGTGCTTGGGTCCACTCTAACTATTGGATCTAGTTCATTGTGTGGTTATCCTTGAACCTTATTATCCACTCCTGTAATAACTGTGGAAAATTATAGAAAAATACTTCATGCAAATCAATAAACACTTATTTATCAAGATATTTTTGAGGTGTTACTCTAGAGTTTATGCTATCTTTTTGTGCAAACTCTAGCTCTTTGGTTCTTAGCCAAGTTTCGATCTTCATTTTTGTGGGATTCCATGGTCTCAACATCCCCTTCTAATGTCTCATTGTTTTCTTCTTTTCTTCCCTCTTCTCTTGCTCAACCTATCTCATCTACTCAATCCTCTCATGTTCCTACCAACGGAAATGGAACCATTTGTTGGTTACTTATTCTATTATATCTGAGTTTATTGACGTAGGGTTCATGTTTGTTTGGGTTTCCAACAAGCCTCTAAAACTATAGACCCTCCTAGTAAACTAGAAGGAAACACAATTCATGGGATGCCCTGCGCAGTCTCACCCGAGATAGCTTTAATGGGTGGTTGTAATACTCAAGTATTTACAACCTAGGATTAAGTGCAAGATATGAGAACTGTATCTTGAACTGCTATTATAACTTGTAACCACAATATAATTTCATTTGCGAACAAGTAAGAAATATAGAAACTCATTCATTAAGAATAACAATAACTACTGAAGACAACAAATATATGCATGCATTCATCACATAACACAGATGTTACCGTGGTTCACCCTCTCCTGGGCTATGTCCACAAAGATTTGGCTCTCATCTCTTTTATTATAGTCTCTTTGTTCCTATGGTGTTGCACGCTTATAGTTCTCCCAGTTGGGTAAGATATATATGAGGTGGAATAGATCGCACTAGGATCCTCAGCTTGCGATCTAACCCTCAAGATATACCCTCCTCCATCCTCTCTATCTCAACAGCTTACAAAATAGATCACACAGCAAAATATTACATATCGCAACAACTCATAGATAACTAGATAAACTTGATAACACTCTAAATCGAACAATACCTAAGTATAAATTTGAAACCCTTATGATACCTAAGTATCTGTTGGCACAGGGGAAGACCCAGGGTTTAACTCTACAACAACACACCAACAAAACCCTAACTACCGACCCTTTTGGCAACACCTGCGAGGCAGATGAAGTCTCACCCGAGGTAGAGGCAGGGGTGGTTGCAGGACTCAGATGTCTACAACCTTAGCTGGGACATAGATATGTGATTCTAACACTCAACATAGAACTCAGCAGTTAACATTCATCAATATTCAATCTCAGTTATACAGTAGTTAAACCCTAATTACAGAGGATCGCAGTATTCATTCAGATCTAGCATCTAGCAGCACTTAGCATGATTAAATAGATCAGATCTAGAAGATTCAAGCACTAAGCACATGTATATAAGTCAGATATAACATCCATCCATTAATCACTAAGCATCAATAGATCATTCATCTATATTAAAGCACTAAGCATATTAACATATAAACACATCAACACATCCCATAATGCAAAGAAACACAACATGTACGTGGTTCACCCCTACCTTGGGGCAATGTCCACCAACTCTTCTCTTCTTTGTTAGATTCTTCAATCAGTTAAATGAATAGAGCCTCGAAAACCCTACTCCAAAGAGGATAGGAGATCTGTGCAGCTCGTTAGATCCTCCTTCCCTGAGTAGATCTAAGCACACAACCTTCCTTAGTTTCCTGCAATGAATTGCAGTTAGCTCTGCAAGTCTCACACAGTATGCACAAAGTGCTTACAACTCTTGATCACACAGATCCAACTCTAGCACTTATCCATTCATATATCTATATCTATATGCTCACTACATTGCATTAGCATCTATTTATACATACAAAATAGGCCTAAGCATGGGTAAACCCATGGGCTGACATTCCCATACCCGTTACATAATCCCAAATCCTAAAAAGATCCCTAAAAGGGGATGAGATCCCGTGATCTTTGCTTCATCCTGCGCTCCACCTTTGACAACCTATCGAAGTCCAAAATAGGTCAAACATGACCAAGAATCCTCAAAACTTGGTCAAGGGCCAACATGCCCCCACCACTCACATGTGACTCGTCCCGAGTCACTCTAATATGACTAGTTCTGCTTCAAAATCCTCGAGCTTGGCTTGAGCTACTTTGACTTGTTGTTGTGACATGGCCTCTTGTTCAACAAAATCTTGTATGAATGCTTCATTGGCATGTCCCTCTAGTCATTTTTCAACTGAAGTGACAACTTGATCTAGTTCCACTCCTCGGCCTTCGATCTCTGTGAATAGTTGGTAAGACTTATCCTATACATGTTGGAGTCTCTGAGTTAATTCCATAACTTTTCTTTGAATAGTGTGGACCTATTGCTGGGTAATGTGCTACTCTTGGGCTTGCTTCATTATTTCTAGAGTTGATAGGGGCTCCAACTGTGCCTGTATCGTTTCTGCTTGATACTTCACCTCTTGGAGCTACAACTCTAGTGCCTTTAGTTCTGGATTCTCAGTCAGTTACTCATATGTTTGGGTATTGTGATCAGTGAGTTTCTTACATTCCATGGCAAGGGCCTTTATTCTCTAAACTGTGCTTCGAGAAGTTGCTTCTCTTTGATCCCTCACTTCTTGTAGGGTGTTGGGCACTGTGTGCAGATCTAGGTCTGTGATTCATTGTTATAGCTACTAGATGGCTTCTATGAGTTGCAACTATTATTTTTCTTGTTGCATATGGGTTTTCTCTTCTTCAAACTTTGCTTGGAGAGAAAACTTGTCATGTTCTTTATCTCTGTGTTGTTCTATGAGTATTCCTTTCACTTGCTTTAATGCCTGGGTGGCTTGTTCTTCTTCTTCTTGAGTGCAACGAAGGCAAGCTTCGATCATATCAGCTAGTTGGTGGAGTTGGGTTGGCTCATCTCCAAACTCTGGTTCTCCTGATGGCAAGGGCATAGTGGAGACTGTGCGGCTGGACTAAAGGGTCTGTTATACCCCTCGGAGTTCGACCTCAATTCTATCATACATTTCCTCCTTCTTATCTTCTTTATTCTCCACGATTTCCAGCTAGCATCATTGAGAGCTGCTATGATGAAGTCAAAATCATTGTTAGTAAGCACAGTATTCATCTTGGTCACAGTGGCTTTTGATTTCTTCCATGAAGAAGGTTTTGGGGGAGAAACCTTCCTATTCTTTAGGGGATCAACCTCACCTCTGGTTGGTGTTACTTTTCTTGGCCTTTGTTCAGCTTCTTTTCCATTTAGTTCTTCTACTTCTTCATCACCCCCTCAGTCAGGTGATACTAGAGAAGTCTTTCCTGAGGCACCACTTAATTATTGGACCTCTTTAGTCTTCTTTGTTCTCCTAGGCCCAGGTGTATCATGTTCTTTATGCATGGTCTCTAGGTTGTCAGGGTCATACATCTCTACTGGGTCTGCGGGAAGAAGGAGGTATGTGGACCAGTCCTTAGTGATCTCCTCTAGGTCTTCTTCTGTGAGCTTGTAGTACAGTTGAAGTTGCTCCTTATGTTCATTGGATCATGCTATAATGTAGATGAAGTGTTGATCTGAGCAGAACTTCATCAAGGGTCGGAACCTCTGTAGGATGTTCAGGGTCATTTGCAGTTCATATTCGATGGCTCTCTTCAGTTGAAGGTAATATGTATGAAAAACAACATTCAACTGCCACTGTTTTTTCATGTCACTCGAGTACGAAAGTGTAGTGAAATTCATGGCAAGCGGTTTGAATGGTTCAATATCTGGGAAGGTAGCACCTTCTAGCATATTCCAGGCAACAAAAGTGATGAGGATCAAGACCTAGCTAAAGTGAAACTCGTAGCCTTGATCCTATGCTTCGCGACAATCTAGCTCTAGCTGATTAATTAAGTACTTTGCCTAGATCATCTGCAGGCCTTCCATGCACTTCCCTGTGAGGTCAACAAAAAATCTTGTGCCTGCATAGGTATGTTCTTCCTTACTAACTTTTCGGCTATTAGCTGGAAGGCTAGGCGCATGGAACCATTCTGGATGGAGGATACCTTGTAGCCTCGTGTTCTATTTTCAACATCGTCGTTTGTATCTTTGATCTTTTGTGCTAGCGCACGATCTGTAGATTTTCCTGGATAGAACTCATGTGGGTTGGGTCCTTGCATACTTAATCTCATGATCCTATGGATCAACATCGGATCAACTATAATATGATGGTCTATCCATAAGTGACCTCCATGGTAACATGAAAGCAATAGCTTGACACAAACTTTCACTTCCTGGTGCCTTCTGAAGTGTGGGATCTTCATGAAATTTAATAGAGTGTATTGTGCGAGGTTCATCGTCCATGGTACGGGGATTATATTTGATTTATTCACCTTCATATTAGTCAAGTATTTTTATGGGGTGAGCATGCTATAGTTCTTGCGATCTCCGAGGTTTAAGTCATTGAACTTCAATGTCGTGATCTTGTCCTTCTGCATGTGAACTGTGTGTATCCCCTTTGAGAGGTACACATTAATCATGGAGTACTCGAAATCTCTTGGCATGCTATATAGACTCACCATGTCAGCCAGAGGTGGGATGTAATCGGGCAATATGGATGGGATCAGTGTCTCATTGGCTAAGTAATCTTTGGGTTTGGTTCTCTTTTCCACTGATGGTTGGGATGATTCGGCTCTGCGAGAAATCGACGGAGAGGCTTGCACTCCCCTCTTCAATGACTCTTGAATACTTGCATACATTAATCTTTCAGACATTAGGTCAATGAGAAATTCTTTGACAATTTTCTCTGCAACGCTAAGCTCTTTTGACATGCACGCTCGTGGTTGAATATCTTAGGTTCGAAGGGTAACTGCTCAATGCAATGGGATGAATGATGATAGCGTGATGATCACTTGTGCGAAATCAACTAGTCTGCGGGCTCAGATTCATGGTTAGCAATAGTGTTCTCATTGCATGGAGCGACAGTATAAATAGATAACTTGGCAACGAATCTCTTGCAATGGGTGAGAAGCCTTCATTAACTCAGTTATGTCCATTATTGTGCGGTCCCAATGGTCTGGTGGCAAACTTTCTAATCATAAATTCCTTTCTACCCATTTGGTTCGTCAGTTTAACAGTTATACTGTCCCCAATGGCTATATTTATTCGCCATGGCGAAGTACCATGTGACACAGTTCTGATATCTCGACGAAGTTACAACTTTTCAAAGTTTCCTTATGTGAAGTTCCCTCTGGAACCTTTTGTAACTTTTCAATCGTAGCTCTCTTCTTACTTAGTTTTCTAGCCTTCTTTCCAATGAGCTTCATCTAGGTATTCCTTTTTCCATTATGATTCTTATCTTCTTTTTGCAGTGTAACTTTGCACTGGTGAGGTTCTTTCAGGGGTAATACTTCATCTGTATCTGGAATAGGTACTTCATTCTTCTATGGGTCTTCTAGTGTTCTTCCTACTTTGACATCCAAATCTCTGGTTTTAAATAGCATTTCTCGGTTCTCCTGTTCTTCAATGAAGCGAGCGATCCTCCTAGTCATGAAATCTTTTAACTCTTTCTTCTTCTTCTCTAAGATTTATTCTTCTTTTCTTCTGGCCTGATCTCCTTCAATCCAAGGTTTTCCTCGTAACATATCAAATGGAACATTGTTTTCAATAAATTTGAAAAATTCAAATTCTTCCTCTGTATAAGTTCCATTGGCATTCATAGATGTCTGGGTAATTCTTCCACGTAGGGTTATTATCTTTCCTCTAAATAATCCTACTCCTCCCAATCAAGGAATCATAGCAGGATTTCCTAGAATTTCCCAAGTTCTTCCTGTCATGATATTCCCCTGTGTTTCCTCATCCATAACATAGTCAATGTCGAAGTCTCCTATTCTTACTTTAATGCACTCTTTTTCTTTGAATATCTCTAATAAGATGATATGTCGGTGGTCATTCAGGGTTTCTTTCATCTATAGAAATCTTTTTCTGACTCTTTCTGGGGTTCTTCTCTAATCTCAATTGCTTGATCTTTCTTGTGGTCTTCTTGTCTCATATTCATCCTTTCAACCTTAGCAATCATTCTAGGGAAATCCAAAACTTCATGGTCCATAGCTTTGCAACAGAGGCGACTAGGTCTTCTACCAGGGCATTCTTTAGCCAGATGTCCCAATTTTCTGCAACTCTGACAAAGGGTTAATCCTCTCTTTCTCTTAAATGATCCCTAGCCTTTCCTGTACTATGCACTAGGGTCATGGTAGATAACCTACAAAAAAATATTTATAGGATCTTGCATCCATTTGTTAGTCCAAGCACTCCCTCTATGCATAGGTATAACATATCTTTTACTATTCTTATCATATCTACTCATACCAAATCTTCTTTCATCTATCAGTGATCTATTTTTCAAGCTAGGACAAATCTTATCAAACATACCTAGATCCATGCTTTAGAAACAAAAATTTCCACTAATCGTATCTTCAGTAGAGCACAAAGATTCCAGATCTAAAACTTATTACTATTCTTACCTCTATCAGAGAACAGAGCTTTCAGATCTTACCTATTTTCTTCAGATATGGATTATTTTCTTAGCACAGAGCTTCATAGATCAAGTAGAATACTGCGCACTAGAGTGACATATCTACACACAGATATTTCACAATTTCAGGTTATATATTCATACAAAGATTTTTTTTCCTCAGTTCCCAGCAATCACAGTTTCAGGTCTCAGAAACAGAACCATTTGTTGGCATAGGGGTAGACCCAGGGTTCAACATTACAACAATGCACCAACAAAACCCTAACTATAGACCCTTTCAGCAACACCTGTGAGGCAGATGAAGTCTCACTCAAGGTAGAGGCAAGGGTGGTTGCAGGACTCAGATGTCTGCAACCTTAGATGGGACACAGATATGTGATTCTAACACTCAACAGTTAACATTCATCAATATTCAATCTCAGTTATAGTGCATTTAAACCCTAATTACAGAGGATCACAGTATTCATTCAGATCTAGCATCTAGCAGCACTTGGCACAATGGCACAGATCATATCTAGGAGATTCAAGCACTAAGCACATGTATATAATTCAGATCTAACATCCATCCATTAAGCACTAAGCATCAACAGATCATTCATCTATACTAAATCACTAAGCATATTAACATATAAACACATCAACACACCGCACAAAGAAGAGAAACACATCATGTTTGTGGTTCAACCCCACCCTAGGGCTACGTCCACCAAATCTTCTCTTCTTTATTAGCTTATTCAATTAGTTACATGCACAAAGACTCAAAAACCCTACTCCGCAAAGGACAGGAGATCTGTGTATATTGTTAGATCCTCCTTCCCCGAGTAGACCTAAGCACACAACCTTCTTTAGTTTCCTGCAATGATTTTCACTTAGCTCTGCAAGTCTCATACAGTATGCACGAAGCACTTACAACTCTTGATCACACAGATCCAACTCTAGAACTTATCCATTCATATCTCTATATCTATATGCTCACTACATCATCTTAGCATCTATTTATAGATACAAAATAGGCCTAAGCATGGGTAAACCCATGGGCCGACATTCCCATACCCGTTACATAATCCCAAATCCCAAAAAGGGCCCTAAAAGGGGTCAAGATCCCACAATCTCTGCGTCATCCTGTGCTCTGCCTTCAACAACCTATCGAAGTCCCAAAATAGCTCAAACATGACCAAGAATCCTCAAAACTTGGTCAAGGGCCAACAATATCTATTTATACATTTATGGCTCTTCATTCTTTAAAATACATTACCAAAACCCTAACCCTACCTTCATTAGGTCTTCCCTGCATGCGAGCGTGTTGTTCTCCCTTCCAGTTTTCGCTTTCCTCATGCATGCTTTATTTCCCAAAATCACCTTGCTTTTCCACTTTGGCCTACCTCCAACAAAGGGTTAGACCTTTTTAACCAGTCTAGATATATGATATGACTGTGTGCAGAAGGAATCATTGTTATTTACTTCAATCTTGTCGACTTGCTTCCACTGAATAGAAGGGGCTTGGACTGAGGCTGCAGTGGTTGTAGTGTCCTTCTGTTCACTTTTTGAGCAGATTGTGAAGCTGAATTTTGTAGTATGTGATACTACCTTGAGGCACTGTTTAGGTGGGACAGTAGTTCAAACTACCTATGGTATCCTGTAGAGATGACCCCCTACAGTAACAATGACACTACAGGGTCAAGACTCATAAATAGCATGGTGCTTCCACATATATGGCTAGCCCAAAAGAAAATCACATAAATCTAGCAAGGAAACATCACACAAAACCTTATCCTTGAGGGGTTGTATTCCATATGACAATCGACACTATTGGCTGACATGGAGATCTCATCCCTCATGAAGCCACCTGATGTTGTATGGTTGTGGGTGTGGTGTTGTCAAAAATCCCAATTGTTTGATGGCCTCTATTGAGATGAGGTTCTTATGGATTCCGATATCAATAATGAACTGCAACAGGGTCCCCTTCACCCACATCTGTGAATGGAAGAGGCACTCCCCCTCTTCAGTATCTGTTGGTTCTTCTAGTTGAATAGTTGTAGTCGTGACAGTAGAAGTGGGGTTTGCGTCGATGATCTGTCTTCTCCCATTATTTTCTTAATCAGATTATGAATCTATATTCATATCTTTCTCTTTGATCTCAACCACCAATGACTATTTTGAACGGCATTCATTGGTGTTGTACTAGGGTATTTTGTTTAAATCTCACCACTTTCCAGTGTCATTCTCGTCCTTCCCTTACCCTTATTTTCTTGTGTCTTGGACTGGTTTTCGGGAGGTTTTTTGTTAGGACCTTCTTTATCATCCTTTGGTTGTTGCGGTTTTGCAGACCCGAACTCCTCTTTGTTCTGGTGCCTAAATTTCTGTTGAATTTTGACATCATATTGATAGGAAGCTCCCAGTGATGAGATGTCCATAAACTTAATTTCATTTTGGATGTACCTTTGTAGAGCCCCACAGTATTTTAGAACCAAATTTCACTCAGAATATTTGATACTGAGCTTGGTGCACAAGGTATGGAAGGTTTTGGTGAACTATGGAAATGCTTGGCCCCTCTCTTTATGTAGCGTGGTCCATCTCATGTACTGTTCGTCATAGTTACCAACAGGGTAATATTGTTCCTTGGCCACATATACAAAAAAATCCCAAGTGGGCTCAACCCCATATATTTCGGACTCGTCTGTAGAAATTTTCTCCCAGTAATTTTCCCACCAATGTTTGACATGGGGGAGAGCCTTAAGGAGTGAGAAGGTGTGATATTTTCCCTATCGGAAAAATTGTGAACAAAGAAATAACCTTCTATCAGATTTAACCATTTCTATAGGGAATCTGCATCTATATGACCTCCAAAGTGGTCGCTTGATGAATAAGTACCTATTATTGATAGGCATTGAAGGTTGTGGGAAAAAATCTCCATCATTTTGTACCTCTGTCACGTGAGAGC
Source organism: Picea glauca (assembly GCA_000966675.3). Lineage (NCBI taxonomy): Eukaryota > Viridiplantae > Streptophyta > Pinopsida > Pinales > Pinaceae > Picea > Picea glauca. Next base: position 644,228 of record JZKD02S1659471.1, read on the forward strand.
TTGCTCAAGCAATCGATTAATAGAATCGTCTTCTATGTCATTTTTATTTTATTGTACCATGGAGGGTTTCTTGGGTGTGCTATATATATTGTCCTCAAGAGATTAAATCTCAAGGCCCAACTTGCTATACTCGGACCTCATCAGGGACATGCACTAAAATAAATGATCAAAAGCATCCTACTCTGATACCATTGATCTGGATTATTTTTGGAATGAAATGAGACTGAAGATATAATAAAGAAAGATACCAAGATATTGCAAGAGATCCAATAATATAATAGAGATATATCATATGTATATAACAAGAGGCACAAATATACAGTAATACACAATTTCTATTAATGAGCGAAATGTACAAAACTGTAGAAACATAGAGTGAAAGACTCACTAGAATGGTGGCATTTTAACTATAAGAAGTGATGTGATAGTTACACTCATTCGCAAGAATATAATTATTAAAATGAGGCTCCAAATGCCTTTTTAACATAAATAAAATCCAAAACCCTAACCCTGGAAGATGAAAATCCAACAGTTTTGTGGACCCTATTTTGGGTAGTTTGCTGTATCAAGTTCTCGAGGGCGTAACTTTGGCATACTATCTCCATTTTGGGTGCATGATAGCTCATTGGAAAGGTATCAACTAGGAGATTCATTTTTAGGGCTAAATCAAAGCCTTTTTAATTTATTGAGGTGCCCGATCACGAAAAAACTTTGTTTAGTCTTTCAAAATGGCCCCAAAAGCTTAAGAACCAGAAAACTATTAAAAATAGTAAATTGCCAGAAGATTGTTTTGAGCCAATTGGAATAGGTGGGTGGCCACCGATATCCACCTTGATCAAATATTTCTCTTTTTCTCAAATAATTTTAGTAAGTGAAGGACACTCTTTTTCACCCCACTACTGGTAGGGGAATTACCTCACACCCACCTAGCCCGGGCCTCATTGAGATTTATCAGATACCCTCCCAGTATCAATACGACGACCTTCTCAGCTCAAGTTTGGTTCTTGGACTCTCAAACCAAGTCTTATAGATCTAGATATTTTTTGTTACTTTTTTTTTTCACAGTCATCCCTCTCCTCCAAAATCCAAAATCTCTCAAGTTCATATTCCTCGACCCAACCCTCCTCTCTTTGGTTCTTTTTATTCTCTCTTTTGCCCACCCTCGTGCCCTTTTCTTGCATGGATAGCTTGGGAAGGTTATCGACCTACTCCATTTATTTTGTCAGAATGAAACATGTGGATCAACCATAGGGACTCGGGGTGATCTTCCTTGTTTCCCTATAGCTGAAAACTTTATGTCACCTCTAGAAACCTTCCATACATCCATTCATTGTGGTGGTTGGTTGTTAAACTACCAACCTCCCTTATTAATTGATTTTCCTTGAAATTGGGGCTAAGGGAAATAATATGAGCACTTCCAAATCGATTCTTTAGAAAGGAGGCTTGGGGTCCTTTAGCTTAACTTAACCTCCTCTCATTCCTCTAGTGATATCATGGGTACTAGTTTTAAGGCTTTACCGACAGTCAGCTTGTTGGAATTTTTATTCAAACAATAATATAATTACATTTTTTAGATGTTATGTCATGGAAATGATTAAACATGATTAATTACATACTGGGGAAACATGGGTATTAAAACTTTTATATGCATGATGAAAATTTATTTTCAGCATGCATTATATCTCAAGAGTGATTGTTTTGACCATCAAATCAAACCAATCATGAAGAAGTGCCACCAAAATATGCGGTAATAGCATGAAAAATGACATGACCATTACATGATTTAACAAATTTAATTTCAAATTATTAGAATCTACCATGAAGAAAAATACTTCAAATTTTCTAAAAGAAAAGCATAAGGTATGGAAAAAAAAAAAGAAGGAAATAGAATGTATCATTGTATGCCAAATATATAAAAAGTCAATGGTATGTCGGCATTGGGAGTTCAAAACATATGACAGGAGATCAAAACAAATTCCTTGGCCTAAAAGAGGAGAAGGAAGGAAAGGTTACATTTGGAGATGATGTCTCTGCCAAAATACTTGGTACGGGGACAGTTAGTCTAGGAAATGATAGAACTAAAGAAGAAAATGTCCTATTAGTTGAAAATTTGAAACCTAATCTCCTTAGTGTGATTCAAACATGTGATCAAGGACACATTCTCATTTCTTACTCTAAAAAAGGTGAGATTAGAAAAGAAGACTCTGGAAAATTAGTAGCTACTTCAACAAGGACACCAAGCGATGTTTATATCTTAAATACAAAAAAAAAAAAAAAAAAATGTTGCATGAGTCAAATAGATGAAAATTAGTTATGGCATAGAATAATGGGACACATAAATTTTGATAATCTGGTAAAAGTGAGTAATAAGGAAGCTTTGAGAGGTATGCAGAAAATTATAAAACCTTCAAACCTTGTTTGTAAGCATTGGTAACATGGGAAGCAGACAAAAGTAATATTCAAGATGAAAGAGCATTCTACCTCAGAACCATTAGAACTTGTTCATACTAACTGGTGTGGGCCAACAAGAACAAAGAGTATACAAGGAGATTATTATTTTATTTTATTCATTGATGACTATACTAGAATGACTTGCGTGTGTTTTCTTAAAGAAAAATCAGAAGCTTTTGAAACATTTAAAGATTTTGAAGAATTGTTTGAAAATGAGAATGATCTCAAAATCAAGTGTCTCGTGTCAGACAATGGAGGGGAATTTACTTATAAAAAATTCAATGATTTTTTTGAAACTCATGGAATCAAAAGAAACTTTTCTTCTCCAAGGGCACCTGTTAAGGTCCTAACCCACACATAGGTAGATCAATGTATTCGTATGTAATAAAGGTCAATATTAATAAGACCTTTCA
>JZKD02S1659471.1:718040-740306 GCA_000966675.3 Picea glauca
ATCAAACTTTTCTTTAGTCTCACATGCCTAGTTTTGGATTAGTCAACAACCCTAAATTGAAGTAATCATAACTTTGAACCTGTAATGTATAAAGATATGAAACTGATAAAAAAAATTCTTTAGTGTGTTTTATGCAATTCCTCCAAGTTTCACTACTTGGAACCTCTCATAAAAGGAGTTATAGCAAAAATGGCATACCTTGCTGAATTCTTGCTTATTCTAGAGAGCAACCTTGTAGAGTGTGTCCTGCACAAAATATTTTATGAATTTATCTGAAACTGTTACAAAGAATACTATAGACTGTATCCTAACCAACACATTTTGTCTCACTGAATTTAGATCTTTTATGAAGAATTTATGACATTTTTACCCAAAACACTTGATTTTGACTAGTTTTAGGACTGGCCACAAACCCTATTTTCCACGGAGTGTAACTCCCAAAATACAACGACCCAAAAGATAAAAATTTTACCACAAATACTTGGATATGTTTTCTCACTTTCATAGCAATTTTAAGATCTGAATCATTATAGAAAAAAAGTTATAGCAAAAATGGTGAGATGACTTATAAATAACATACCTTAGAAAGAACCATCAAAAGAATTTATCCTCCCTTTCATTTCGGCCTTCTTTTCTTCACTTTCCTCGGAATTTTGGCTTAAATATACTTTTTTTACCTCATACACCTATATATATTCAATATGCTCAAGTGTGATTCAAATGAGAGATCCTCGCCTCTTATTTATACTCTCCAAGTAGCTTCCTTAAAAACATCTTCTAGGTCACTTAGCCCACTTTCATGTCCATAAGACGTGACTTAACCATCTCATTAACTTTTATTTTGGCTCTGGTAGCTAGCTGCACCAACCAATATTTTCCATGCTTGCTTCTTGGAAAATGAAAACTTTCCACCATATTAGGATCTATACAACTATGACTAGCTCTTCAATCAATTAAAATAGCAATGGTTTGGTTGTTGATCATACCTTCCACTTCAATCATATGTGAATGATACTCTACTTTCTTCTTGTCCAAGGCAGCATAGTTCCTTGGTACATTTCTACCCATGTCCTCCATTGTTTTAGCTTGTTGTACATTGTGAAAAGTCCTCACTTTTCACCTCTGTGAGGACAATCTATGAACATATGATTTCCTTTACAAACCCAACATTGAATAGGTGGTTGCCTTGGCCTTTGACCCCCTATATCAATCGTTCTATGTTCTCTATAACTTGTTTCTCCCTAAGTATTATTTTTTAAGAAGGATGGCTTAGAACCCTTCTTCCTTTGATCCATCTTGAATTTCTTTTTGTCTTCCCAAGTTTTTTGGAAAGTTGGCCTTGATTTTTGATAATCATATAGGAATTTAGCTTGCCTTATGGTCTCCTCCAATTTATTTGGATCATCATACTCTATTTTTTCACTAATAAATGATGGAAATCCACTCAAATACCTCTAAATCTTAACTATCCCATCCTTAATGAAAGATACATACTTCACCAGTTCTAAAAACCTTCTTTCATATTCATCTATGGTTGTACTCCCAAGCTTGAGTTCAAAGAACTCTTTCATTTTCTTGTCATAGTATCTTAGTCAAGTATTTCTTCTCAAAATACTTCTTGAATTCCCTCCAAGTGACACTTTTCTCTTTAATGTGTTGCACCTGCATAAGTTGATTCCACCACATGGATGACTTTCCCTTGAGTTGATAGATGGAAATTCTACCTTCTACATGATAAGAATAATTATTCAATTGAAAATACTTCCTCATGCCCAACAACCATGTCTCTACATCTTCGTCCTTCTTGTTCTCACCATCAAATGTAGGAGGTTTGATTTTGTTCATTTCTCCTTGTAGCTCATCCACCCCAGAACCCTTATGCTTCTTGATAGGGGATGGACTTGAGATTCTATGTTCTCTCTTATTGGAATGCCTCAGGGAGTGGTGGTGATTTCTTCTAACACTTCTTGTTCTTCTTTTCTCATCAGGAGACTTGCGACTTCCTGATTTTCTTGAGCCACTCTTCTCATCCAATTTCTTTTCTATTATGTTCAAGATCTGCAATAAATTCATGTTGAAGCCATATTTCTGCTCCTTGGCTCTCATAAGCCTTTCATTATCATCCTTATGGCTTTGGACATCCTTCTGCAAATTTTTAATGCTCTCTACCATTTTCATGTTTTCATCCCGTCCTTCTCCATGTCCATTGGAGTTTGTTCCTTCAATGCCCAAATGGACATCCATCCCTCTAATATCATCCTCCTAAATGTAAGTCCCCTGTGCCTCTTCCATTAATATGGAATTTGTGTTAATCTTGATCTGATATATTTGTTGTTAACTCTGCAAAATGTGCAGCCAACAAAACTTTGTAAGGCTAACTATTTCAACAATTTCATGAAAATATATGAACCATTCTAGTTCAATAATATATCAAAACTATTTCTTCTGATTTCCTAAAAAATTGAATGCCCAGTTCAATTTTCTGGGTGGATATTTAGATTTTTTTGTCCAAGACTTTTGCAATGCCTTCTTCCATGCTCAATTCTGATTCTTGAGCCGAAAGTTATGGTTATTTGAAAATTGTCCATTAATTTTTCTATTCATTTTTCAACTAGGCACAACTCTGCGCTTTCATTATGCACTTTCACACCTAATCCATTTCATTTTTTGTAGAATATCAATTAGGTTTCTTCATATACATATTATGGATACTCTGTCCAAGTTTCAACTCTTTCTAGATTCTTGGCTGCTGGTTACAGCCTGCTGAAGTTCTAGGCCAATTCGTGTTTTTGGTTTGGAATGCTACAGGTAATTTATTTTCCATATTAAATATCTTTAAAATGCCCAGAAATTTAATTCATCTCTGGGAATGTCTTCTATGGTTCAATATATTTCCAATGACTACTCCTCCACCTCAATTTGATTTTGGAGCAGAAAGTTATGGCTCTTTGAAGTTAGTTGGGTCTTAAAATTTACCCTCCACTATTTGTGTTGTAACTTTCTCATAAAAACTCTGTTTGATGAACGGCTTACACCATTAGAAATATTTCTCTAATATATTTTATTTGAGATACAAAGACAAAGTGTGACTTGTGCTTCACACTCTGTTCTCGTGGTTTTCAAGTACCTAAAAACGCTCTTAAGGGCCTCAAAAACGCACCGAAAAAAGATGACGCTCAAATGATATAAAATGTTGCAGATAATCGTTCGTTTTCTGTTTTTGTTCACCCTCCAAATGAATTCGTGCACACAAATTTCAACTTGTATGCCCATATTTAGCATGCATAGCAACACCACAAGGTAGATCATGCTCCACGCACCTATAACCAATGTGCATCACTTCTATGTCGGGCCAATTACTGGCACACACCACTTTTGTGTCGTGCACGCCAAAATCCACAACACAAAGTTTTGGTTCTTTCACTATTACTTGTTGATATTTCACGCACATTTCACTCTGCACCCTACACCATGCCAGAGTTTAGTACACCCCCATCGCACACCAATACTCTGCGCGCAACATTAACTAGACTGTCGTGCGACAAAATATACCCACATTGCGTGTGCACCAACCAAACTCCTCTGCACTTTGCCAATATTGCGCACAGCACGCATGCCATTAACATGTGTGTGCACACTGCGTGCACCTTATTACGTGTATTCACACAACACAATTCTAAATTTAGTGCGTGCACCCACACTCCAACATTTTTTCGCGCGGTGCTAAAATTTAGCGCACACACCAGCATGCCAACATTTTTTTGTGCGGTTCCAAAAATTAGCACATGCAACAGCATGCCAAAAATTTTCTGCACAATACCCAATTCTTACATATCTTAAGCTTTTTACTATGCATCATGCATTTTTAGCGCACCCACCTGTGCACATTCATTTTTAGGTGCATCAATTCCCCGTGAATTTCACTGCAAAAATTAGGGATTTTCCTTAACTCTTCCCCAATTTTTACCATAGACATTCTGCAACTATGAAATTTACTCAATTTCACCCCATTAACAACAATTCAACCTTTGCAACAACAAATCGTTGTGGGTTGACATTTCTGGAACGAATTTACCCAAATTGAATTCACAAATTGAGAATTTTACTTACTAATCTCGCTCCATCTGTCATGGCTTCACTGTAACTTCAAATTCGACCCATTCTAGGTCCAAATTTGCTAGAAAAAATATTAAATAAATAATATCTCACCACATGGGCAAATTTCTCAATTGTCCCATGAATTTAACAACAGAAATTGGGGATTTTTCCCAATTCCGTACAATTGTTGTTACTTTTTACCATGGACGCTCTGCAACTAAAAATTTCACTACTTAGAAATAAATCCTCTATGAAATTTCTCTTCAACTCAACTTGCTCAACCCATCCAAGATTAGTGTTGAAAATTGAAGCTTAGATACCATGTTGTAACATCCCTGACCACCCAGGTTGGGCCACGATACATGGGAGAACTCTTTCATTCTCTCTGCAGAACATATTGTAACATACCTAGCATCCAATTGAGCTATGCCACATGAATTTTTTGAACTGCATGCAATTAAAATATATACACATAGAGCTCTTGCAGAAACATATATATATAATGTAAACAAACAAATACATTATGTAAATGCATGGATTCATACCAAAATAGCAGTAATCATATACATGCAACATATGCAGGCATTACCCATACATATAAAGACAAGTATAGACACACATAGAATAAACCCATAAAATAAACACGTAAATAACAATGCGGTGTGTAAATTTATCACACAATTGACACTTATCTTGGTAAGAATATCACCAACTGTGTGCAAACCTTCCACAAACCTCCCAGGCTTAGACCACTCTGCTCATCACTCTCAGCAATGGGTCACCCCCAATATGGGACTAAACTCCACCCGGGTAAAGGGATTCCTAACCAGGCTACGACTCATAGATAGCAAGAAAGACTCTGTCATAGGTGCCCACTCAAACTAACAACCTACAGTCCCTCATTCCCCACATATTTTTTCTACCCTAGGAAGTGTTCCCCTTCTCTTCTTAACAGTCCTTTGGCTGCCCCACTTCCTTTTCGGGCTTCAGCAAAAGGTCGGACAGTAAGTCTCAGAGACCTGAAGCTGCAGTTTAGAACCTTTAGGAAATAAATTCCCAATAATTCTCTCACCTAAAGAGGAATTTATCATGGGCTTGACAACCCGCCTCTTCAATATCCCACGGGCTTGATATCCCACTTCTTCAGTCTAGCTACACCAACAAGTATATCTATGGATACGGTTTCAGATACAAGGACATGAAGGTACAAAGGATAGCTGACTGTGTGAGTGAATTCTCATGGTATGTCTCAAAGGATGACTGAATGATGGTAGGAATGATGGAAAGAATCATCAGAAATGAGCTAAGTCCAAACAATATGTATGCATGTCCACAACTTGACACTTGTCATGTTGGGAGCTACTTTGGCCCATTTGTCCTTGTCTTTAGAAATTTGGATAAAATAATTATCCATACTTTATGTTTCAAGAAATATTAATATAATATTCCTTTTCCACTTAAGCTCCCTAGCTTAGCCCTTTTTCCTTAACTTTTATCTCCCACCCTTTCCCTAACTAGTGGATTTTATTCCCCCATACTCTTTTATCGTGGTCGTTTTTCACCCAGTGATGTATTTTATATTAATTCTAAGACATATACAAGCATAGGCACACTAGTCTTTTACACATAGGATCTCCAGCCTAATCATCACAAAACTGGCTCGCCAATCCATAAAACATAGCATATACACAAAGTCTTGGGCTTAATATCGTGTGCACTTAAGATGTTGTGCATGGTATCCTAGAATGTGAACACTTCCTCATTTTACTGTGCAGTACATGTGCACACTATGCCATGAAAGGTGCATACAAAAATGATATCAAACAACTCACCAGCTTAAGTACATTTGCATTTACATTTACAATTGGGTTCGGCCTAAGGATATTACATTTTCTTTCTTAGAAAAATTTAAGGGAGAGGGAACCCTACCCTACCCTATCTAGTGGATCGTGATTCAAACACAGCCCTGGATGGGCTAGAGAACAGTCATAATACTAGTTTACAAAGGCTAAGATGAGCCTATCGAGAGTATTACTGTTGTATGGAAATTATTTGCATAAGTTCTTGGAGGAGAAGGATGCAGATTAAAATTCAATTGGGATTTTACCCAACGAGATTGAATCATGCTAGACTATGGAAGAAGAAGCCTATCATTTCTTTTGTAGAAATGATAGCCAGTTGATGCAGGAGAATCGCCAACTCAGCAAGCGAGTCAGCACATCAAGTGGAGATCAGCTGGATAAACAAACCCAAATTTTTGAAGTTCTTTGGGATTGTAGCACAAGACTTTAATGAAGCCATTTATGAAGGCGCATTTGTGTATTGTATTGGACCTTGAGCCTTTAAGCTCTCATCCTTTAGTAGATAGGCGGCATTTAATATATTTAATGCTGGTAGATAGGATATTAAGTCTAGATTTGATAGTTTAGAGTTCGAGAGGGAAAACAGATATAGACACCCTCATTGTACATTGTAAAAAAATGTTGGATTATCAAGCATTCAGAAGAGAAGAGCAACCAGAGAAGATCATGTGAATAACACCCATGTACAGATGTTGAATTAATAGAATGAAGCTTTGATTCAAGCAAATGGTTTGTTGTTTTCTCTCTGTGTTGATGTTGTGCTCATGAGTGTTTTCTTTCTTGATATGCATTTGCTTTGTATATGTTGTGCATGTGATTTCATGTTTCAAACTGAAGTCTGAAAGGGAGAGGGAATAAGTTTCAATTGTTTCTCTATCTGAGCCAGGAGATTCCTGCAAGGTGTGCAGTTGAATTCATCCACAAGGAGTGCATTGATGAAGGCTCAGTTAGTCTAACACTTGTTCTCATTCACCCAGAAGAGAGAGGGGGTTACTGAAGCCGTGCAAGGAGTGCACAGGTGGAAGTAGAAGTCTCAGTTGTTAATCTGAGAAAAAGAAGGCAAAGACTACTGTTGCAGGAAGTGCGCAGAGTCTGAAGGATTCAACAACTGGGAGTTGTTGAATGTTGAGTGCAAGGAATGCACATAAGTTCCTCTGAAGAATCAGAGTTGAAAATCTCAGGAGGTGTAGCACCTTCATGGTATTGTTAAAGTAGAGCTCAGAATTTTTTGGGTCGAGAAAAGTTCGAGTAGGAGATGCTAGTGCAAGTGTCCGAGGATAAGTTATGAGAAGGAAGTTTTAGTCTTATGAATAAATCCTCGAGGAGGAGGAATCGACGGCCAGGATTCATCGAGGAAACTGCGAAGTTCCGACAGCCGTTAGATCTCGGAAAACTTGCATAGGGTTTAAGCCCGAAGGAGAAGAGTAAGACCCCGGAGATTCAGAGTTCGGGGTATCGGGGTTTCTGTGGTCATGGAACTCTTGTAGAAAGGAATCGCGATCCACAATTTCCCGAAAGGATCTCAACCATTGATCTCAGTGAGACACGTGTCAAGAAGATGGGAATTCAGTGGAGCTCGGCTCATCGAAGAATTGGAACTTCCAGAGCCAAGAGTCTAGTGCATGAATTCATGATTAGCGAATTCCCAAGAGGATCAAGGTCATTGATCACAGTAGGGATACGTGTCAGGATATCCCGAGGAGTCGGAGCTCATCACATCGGAGTTTCTCGAGGTAAGAAACTCTTGAATGTTGGAATCGTGATATGTGATATACCGACAGAAGGGTCGTGTGGGCCACACCCGGAGTTAGTGGGAGACAGGTGGCAGAATATCGGGGATCAGGAAAAGGGAAGTCCCAAGTCCTTTGACATCAGGATTCGCGATCCTGCAAATACCAAAATCCTGACGAAGGCGAAGGAAGGTGGAAGAGTCTATCCACATGTGTGCCTCGGAGCATCGGTACATCGGGGTTCGGAGGTTGGAGATTCCATTAGTTAGCATCGCAAGTAGCGATTTCCCGATAGAGATAACTCTAATAACAGGGGGGAGAAAGTCAACGATTGACCCACATCGGGTTTCGGGGAATCGTGAGGCAGAAGGTACACGAACAAAGAATTCACGAAATCGTGAATTCTGATTTCCCGACCGTTAAGGGAGATCATTGAAGAGTCGTTGTGGGTGAATAATTCCCGATAGGGAATTAGAAGAACATTAGAGTTCTTCGGGCCGAAGAGAAAGAAGGTCCTGAGGAGAGAGGTCGTACTCCAAGGAGTGCAGTCTGCGCTAGAGTGGTATCAGAGCAGGATTGACTCTTTGTTTCCTGTAGCAGAGAGAGAGAAAATTCACCATGCCACCCAGAAGAGAAATACAGTCACCGGACCCAGAAGACAAGGAGGTGCGAAGAAGAGGTAGACTAGTAGGAAATCTAGAAATGGAGAGACAGATGAGAGATCTTTGAGAAAGAATCAAGGAGATGGAAACAGCACAGAGACGCACAGCTAGTGCAGGGGATCTTAGTGATTCTGATGATGAAATTGAGGCTGAAAGTGAGGAGGAGGTTGCAGCCGAAGATGCATCAACTGAGCGGTTGATTAAAGCTATCGCCAGAATGGTTGCGAAGGCGAAAATGGACATTCCTATTTACGAGGGGAATCTGGATGCATAAGAGCTATTGGATTGGATCCGAGCTCTTGATACCTACTTTGATTATGAATATATCGAAGAGGATAAGAAGGTCAGACATGCTGTCACGCGCCTAAAAGGACATGCAGCATTGTGGTGGGACGAGCTACAAGCTGATAGGCGTTCCAAAGGTAAGCAGAAGATTAAAAGCTAGGATCGAATGATCGCGAAGATGAAGGCGAAGTTCATCCTAAGAGATTATCAAAGTACTCTGTTCAGGAGGATGCAGAACCTGAGGCAGAATTTGATGACAATAAAGGAGTACACTGAGGAATTCTATCGACTGAACATCAGAGCAGGTCATCGGGAGAGCAATGGTGAGAAGGTTGTCAGATATCTAAATGGTCTGAGATATGACATTTAGGATGAGTTAAGCATGGTTACCATCAATATGGTGGAGGATGATTATCATATGGCTTTGACAGCAGAGGAGAACCTGAGCCGGAAGCAAGGTCAGTGAGGGCGAGGCAGAAGTCAACCCAGAGGCAAGACAGTTGCCCAGGAGAAATATCAGAAGCCCAAGGAGGAATGGAAGAAACCTCAAGGTAAAGTTGAAAGAGGTGGAACCTCACAGAAAGGACCATATGTTGAACAGAGAGGGCAGCATAATGAGCAGAAGGGAGATTATGCTGACGCAAATACTTTTCCTCGTACCAGAGGCAGAGGAAGAGGCTGAGGTGGAGTTATCACATGTTTCACATGTGGGAAGAATTGACACAGGTCATTTGAGTGTCCATAGAAAAATAAGGACATTGGAGAAGCTCACATCACAGAAGCACAAAAGCGTGATGCTAAGACGGAAGATGCAGAAGGTGGAAGATTGCTTGGGATGCATAAAGTCCTTTTGACACCCGAGAAGGAGGTGGAGAGTTCAGCTCAAAGGACCAGACTGTTCATAATAGCTTGCAAGACCAAGGACAGAGTATGCAAGGTTATCATGGATAGTGGTAGCACGGATAATCTCGTTTCAACCGAGATGGTAGAAAAGCTGGAGCTGGAGACAACTGATCACCCGAGTCCATATAAGGTTTCATGGCTACAGAAAGGACATCAGGTGAGTGTCACCAAACAATGCTTGGTTGAATTCAAGATAGGTGGGTATAATGATAAGATTTTATGTGATGTCATTCCCATGGATGTATGTCATTTATTGCTGGGTAGACCATGGAAATATGACAGAAATGTGGTTCATGATGGGAGAATGAACACATATACTTTGGAGAAGGATGGGAGGACACACAGGTTGCTTCCAATAAAGGATAAGGAAGTGAAACCGAAAGTAAGCAACATAATACTTCTCATGAGTGGGAAGGAACTTCTTACAGATATGGAGAAGAAAGAATATCCACAATTCTTTGTGGTCAGAAAGCCAAGGATTGTTCTGACTAGCACAAGAGTGGATGATCTACCAAAAGAGATTCAGGAACTGTTGGAAGAGTTTGCTGACATCGTGGTGGATGAATTACCTCATTCGTTGCCACCGATGAGAAGTGTGAGTCACCATATAGACCTCATACCAAGAGCTATTTTTCCAAACAAAGCTGCGTATAGGTTGACGCCACAAGAAAATGAGGAGGTCAAGAGGCTGGTCCAGGAGTTGATGGACAAAGGATTGGTCAGGGAAAGCTTGAGTCCATGTATTGTTTCGACAGTACTCAGTCCAAAGAAGGATGGTGGTTGGAGAATGTGTACAGATTCCAGAGCCATTAACAAGATAACCATCAGGTACAAGTTTCCATTTCCAAGAATGGATGATCTGATGGATTGCCTGAGTGGGGCAAAAAAAATTTCAAAAATAGATCTGAAAAGCAGATATCACCAGATTCCCATGAGGGAAGGTGATGAATGGAAGACAACCTTCAAAACCAATGAAGGACTGTATGAATGGCTAGTCATGTCGTTTGGCTTGACAAACACACCGAGTACATTTATGAGATTGATGAATGAAGTCCTGAGGGAATTCATCAGGAAATTTGTCATCGTATATCTGGATGATATACTGATCTTCAGCAAGAAAAAGGTTGAACATATAAAGCATTTGGCCATTATGATGAGGAAGCTACAACAGGAGAATATATTGGTCAACATGAAGAAGTGCTCATTCATGAAGCTAGAACTCATTTATTTGGGGTTTGTTATTTCGGCGAATGAGTTGAATATGGATCTGGATAAGGTAGAAGTGATCAAGAATTGGCCATCACCGAGAAGTGTATTCGAGGTGAGAAGTTTTCATGGTTTGGCTAGTTTCTACCAGAAGTTCATTAGGAATTTCAGTGGGATTAGTGCAGCGATGATGGACACAGTGAAGAAGCGGCATAAGTCTTTTCATTGGAAAATAGAGGTGGAGGAGAGCTTCAATCTGTTGAAGAGGAAGATCATGGAACAACCGGTGTTGGTGTTGCCAGATTTCCAGAAGACATTTCAGGTGAAATGTGATGCAAGCGGGTCTACCATAGGAGCGGTCTTGAGTCAGGAAGACAGACCAGTTGCATATTTCAGCGAGAAGCTGGATGAAGCAAAACTGAAATACTCCACGTATGATAAAGAATTGTATGCTATCATACAGGCATTGAAGGAGTGGAGGCATTACTTGATCCCAGAAGAATTTGTATTGTACAGTGATAATCATGCATTATAGTTTGTGAGTCAACAAGAGAAGTTGAATCAGAAACATGCAAAATGGGTAGAGTATATGCAGAATTTCACATTTGTGATTAAACATATTTTGGGTACTGCTAACAAAGTGGCTGATGCTTTGAGCAAAAAATGTTTGTTGTTGCAGGAGTTATGAGTCAAGACATTCGGTTTTGAAAATCTCAGGGACATGTATGCAGGAGATGCAGATTTTGGAGAAATGTATGAAGCAGCTGAGAATCCAGTTCTCAAAGACAGGAGTCCTTGGATAGATTACATGATCCAGGAGGGATTGTTGTTCAGAGGCAATCAACTGTGTATTCCAAATTGCTCCATGAGGGAGAACCTGTTGAAAGAGAAGAATAGTGGTGGATTAGCAGGACATTTTGGCCATGAAAAAACATTCGTGAAGTTGAGCGAATCATATTTTTGGTCAGACATGTGAGAATATGTTAAAATATTTGTTGATAGATGTAGGATTTTCCAACATTCGAAAGGGAGGAAGCAGAATGCAGGGTTATATCAGCCATTGCCCATACCAGAGAGGCCATGGGAGACGATAAGCATGGATTTTGTATTGGGCTTGCCAAGGACACAAAGAGGTGTTGATTCCATCTTTGTGGTGGTGGATAGGTTTTCAAAAATGGCGCATTTCATTTCATGCCAGAAGACCAGCGATGTGACTCACATCGCGATTTTTTTTTTCAAGGAGATCATTCGACTTCATGGATTGCCGAAAAGTATAGTTTCGGACAGAGACACAAAATTCATAGGGCATTTTCAGAGGACACTCTGGAAGAAGCTAGGAACTAACTTGGCATTTAGTTCTGTGTATCATCCTCAGATGGATGGGCAAACAGAGGTGGTAAATAAAAGTTTGGGAGACTTAGTCAGAAGCTTGGTGACAGAGCACCACAGCAGTTAGGACAATGTGTTGCCACAGGCAGAGTTTGCGTACAATGACTCAGTGAATAAGAGCACAGGAAAAATTCCATTTGAGGTTGTATATGGAAAGAATCCAAGAGGAGTATCTGAACTGAGGGACTCATATCAGATAATAACCAAGAGTGAAAGAGTTGAATAATTCGCAGAGGCGATGGAAGAACTTCACAGCAGGGTGAAGAAGCGATTTCTGGAATCAAACCAGGAATATAAACGCAGAGCTGATCAGCGGAAGATACAACTTCAGTTCGAAGTTGGTGATCTAGTTTTGGCACGTTTGAGGAAGGAAAGGTTCCCAAGGGGAACATACAACAAGCTCAAGATGAAGAAAATTTGGCCATGCAGAGTCTTGAAGAAATTCGGAGAAAATGCTTATGAGATCGAATTGTTGGATGTCATTGGGATATCTCCAACGTTCAATGTTTCAGACTTATATCCATATAAGGCTGAGGAAGCAGGAGCTGGAAGTGATGAACAACGAGAAATTCAGTGGCAGAAGAAGATGCCGATTGCATAAAATCCACATATGGAGCATATACTTGACAAGAGAGTGAGCAAAGGGACCAGGCGGAAGCAATACTTCGAGTATCTGGTCAAATGGAAAAACCATCCAGTGGAAGATGCTAGCTGGGAGACTGAAGCAGAGATTCAGAAGCATGGACAGACCGTGTAGGAGCTCATGGACAGGAGCCCATGAAAGTTTTCAAGCCGAGGAGTATGATGCAGAAGCATCGCCAACTCAGCAAGCGAGTCAGCACATCAAGCGGAGATCAGCTGGATAAACAAACCCAAATTTTTGAAGTGCTTTGGGATTGTAGTGCAAAACTTTAATGAAGCCATTTATGAAGTCACATTTGTGTATTATATTGGACCTTGAGCATTTAAGCTCTCATCCTTTAGTAGATAGGAGGCATTTAATAGATTTA
Organism: Picea glauca; assembly: GCA_000966675.3. Lineage (NCBI taxonomy): Eukaryota > Viridiplantae > Streptophyta > Pinopsida > Pinales > Pinaceae > Picea > Picea glauca. Next base: position 731,186 of record JZKD02S1659471.1, read on the forward strand.
ATGCTGGTAGATAGGATTTTAAGTCTAGATTTGATAGTTTAGAGTTCGAGAGGGGAAAACGATATAGACACCCTCATTGTACATTATAAAAAATGTTGGATTATCAAGCATTTAGAAGAGAAGAGCAACCAAAGAAGATCATGTGAATAACACCCATTTACAGATGTTGAATTAATAGAATGAAGCTTTGATTCAAGCACATGGTTTGTTGTTTTCTCTGTGTGTTGATGTTGTGCTCATGAGTGTTTGCTTTCTTGATATGCATTTGCTTTGTATATGTTGTGCATGTGATTTCATGTTTCAAACTGAAGTCTGAAAGGGAGAGGAAATAAGTTTCAATTGTTTCTCTATCTGAGCCAGGAGATTCCTGCAAGGTGTGCAGTTGAATTTATTCGCAAGGAGTGCGTTGATGAAGGCTCAGTTAGTCTAACACTTGTTCTCATTCACCCAGAAGAGAGAGGGGGTTGCTGAAGCCGTGCAAGGAGTGCGCAGGTGGAAGTAGAAGTCTCAGTTGTTAATCTGAGCAAAAGAAAGCAAAGATTGTTGCTGTAGGAACTGCACAGAGTCTAAAGGATTCAACACCTGGGAGTTGTTGAATGTTGAGCGCAAGGAATGCACACAAGTTCCTCTGAAGAATCAGAGTTGAAAATCTCAGGAGGTGTAGCACCTTCGTGGTATTGTTAAAGTAGAGCTCAGGAGTTTTTGGGTCGAGAAAAGTTCGAGCAGGAGATGCTAGTGCAAGTGTCCGAGGAGAAGTTATGAGAAGGAAGTTTTAGTCTTCTAAAGAAATCCTCAAGGGGGAGGAATCAACGACTAGGATTCATCGAGGAAACTGTGAAGTTCCGACAGCCGTTAGATCTCGAAAAAGTTGCACAGGGTTTAAGCCCAAAGGAGCAGAGGAAGACCCCGAAGATTTGGATTTTGGGGTATCGGGGTTTCTATGGTCGTGGAACTCTTGTAGAAAGGAATCGCGATCCACGATTTCCTGAAAGGATCTCAACCATTGATCCCAGTGAGACACGTGTCAAGAAGATGGGAAGTCAGTGGAGCTCGGCTCATCGGAGAATCAGAACTTCTGGAGCCAAGAGTCTAGTGCATGAATTCGCGATTAGCGAATTCCTGAGAGGATCAGGGTCATTGATCATAGCAGGGATACATGTCAGGATATCCCGATGAGTCGGGGCTCGGCACATCATATTTTCTCGAGGTAAGAAACTCTTGCATGTTGGAATCGCGATACGTGATATCCCGACAGAAGGGTCGTGTGGGCCACACCTGAAGTTAGTGGGAGACAGGTGGTGGAATATTGGGGATCAGGAAAAGGGAAGTCCCGAGTCCTTTGACATCAAGATTCGTGATCCCACGAATCCCAAAATCCCGATGGAGGCGAAGGAAGGTGGAAAATTCTGTCCACACGTGTGCCTCAGAGCATCGGTACATTGGGGTTCAGAGGTTGGATATTCCATTAGTTAGCATCGCGAGTAGCGATTTCCCGATAGAGATAACTCTGATAACAGGGGGGAGAAAGTCAACGATTGACCCACATCAGGTTTCGGGGAATCGTGAGGCATAAGGTACGTGAACACAGAATTCGCGAAATTGTGAATTCTGATTTCCCGACCGTTAAGGGAGATCATTGAAGAGTCGTTGTGGGTGAAGAATTCCCGATAGGGAATTAGAAGAACATTAGAGTTCTTCGGGCCGAAGAGAAAGAAAGTCCTGAGGAGAGAGGTCGTACTCCGAGGAGTGCAGTCTGCGCCACCAGTCCTACAAAAGTGGGATTATGGTGAGGGGAATTAATAATAAAAGTTGGAAGAAAATGGCATAAATCTGTTTTAAGGAGTACTTGAGTCCATAAGGAAAATGGTTTAAATAGGTGGCAGGAATTTCCAAAAAAGTGGGCTTATGAAGCCTCTATTAATTACAAGTTTTTATTAAATGAAGGATTTGGAATTGGGAGAAAAAACATCCATGTCTAAAGGCCTTATTGGAGTAGGTGAGATCAACCTACTTGACCTGTTATAATTGAAAAACTTCCTACTAGGGTAATCCCTCTTTGTAAAATAAAAGAAGTCATGAGGACTGAGAATGATCCTCATGGAAGAAGTGAAATGACATGAGAAAGTTCAAAAGCTCATAGTTGTTCTAAGAGAGTGTGTATCCCTATTAACTTAAGGGAGTGTCTATGCAAGAGGAATAAGTCTGGTGACCATTTTCTGAAAAGGGAGAGCATGTGAAACTCTTTGGTTCCAAAGGGAATTGAGAAACAAATTTGTTTATGAGTATGGGAATTGTGGGGCACCATTTTTATAACCAAGCTAATAAATGGAGATACAGAAATATGGATTGATTGAGTGAGAAATGACCACATCCTCCTTTGCTTGGTGGATAGAAAACTAATCTACTAGAATTCTTGTGGGAGGAGGAGAGTGACCTCCATCCTTGGTTGTTTCTAAATAGAAAAATTAATGAAATGTTGATCCTGAATGTGGTAAAGGAAGTGTTGGGACACTTCTAGATGACCAATGGGTCAAGTTGACATCCAGAGGTGGATGGTACCCATATAAGGTATGGCTTGGTATGCTAAAGTTGTAGTGAGAGGGAATCAAGAAAATGATTCCCTTGATAAAAACATGTGTTAACCAAAAATGGTTTGAGGCATGAAAGAGAATCTTGATAAGTTATCTTGTTTCCTTGGGCATTGTTGGAGTTTCCCAGATAATATTTCTGGGTTGCTGAATAATTTTATAATACCAGAGGAAAGAATACTTTATTTTTGGTTGTTGTCATATGGGAAGAGGGACATATTTATGACTATGTATGTTAAAATTGTCATGCAGATATCATGTGAATGATTACAAGCTCTCAACAGAGAGGGAATATCAGTGTTGGGTATCTCTATGAGACTTGTCATAAGAATGGAAGCAATGTCCTTGGGAGGAAGATATGAAAGTTTGATATGTCCATGTGTATGAATGAAAAGGAAAAAGGGGCAAGCAATGAGCTTGCATGATGAATGTTTTGGCTATGTTTGTATATTCTTGAGTGCATGGATTTAATGCATTGTGAGGTTTCTTGATATGAAGACTGATATTAATACCAAATAGATATGAATGATATTAAATGTGCAAGTGATTTTCATGTATGATGTAAGAGTATATGTATACTAAAGGCATGATGTGATTGCCTGGATAAGTGAAATGTAAGGCAAGAATTGCACTTGCCAAGATTAAATGACTACCATGGATGCATGGTTGAATCCATTCTAAAGAGTCATTAAAGTTATTTTTTGAATGATATCTTGAGGGGAATGTGTTCCATTCCCCCAGGAAAGGATAGTATAAATAGACGAAAGAGTAAATGAGCAAGGATGCTCTGTTGTCATGATAAGATGCAACATGATTATGCCTTTTTGGATGACATGAGAATGATAGTGAACAATCATGAGTTGAATGATTTCAAAGTAAAGATGTATGTGAGATGTGAAATATACCTATGGTAGCTACACATAGGATTATGATTATGCATGTGGTTAAGTACATCGTGGATGTAAGTTAACAAAACAATGAATATATGTGGATAAATAAGTTGGATGCATAACAAAGATGCATGTTTATATTCCTTATGGAATATTTGGTAAACAATTGAAGCTAACTCAATGTTGAGGCCATCAAATATATTGATGGATATGCAATAAGGAAGTTTCATGCTGAAGGAGTTTCCTATGGAGGGATTGTGTGAAGACTCTGTCAGGAGAACATAGTCACAGCCTTAATGACTACTAAGAATTGGGCAGGGGGATGCAAGTATATATATATATATATATATATATATATAATAATGGATTACATTTTGAAACAAAATGTATGAGTGGAAAACTAACAAATGAATATTGAATATTCTGATAACTAAATGGTAATGTGCAGAGTGCATAGGTTCATAATTCATTGTGAACAAAAGGTTTGTTGTGGTAGCATGTTGATTTACCAAGAAGGTTGAGGTGAAACTAACTAAGACTTCTCAAGGAAAATAGCATGGAGATCACAATAAGAAACATATTGCATAAGCAAAGAAGGAGAAAAGGAGGAACACTTTTCTCACCCTAAAAACTATGACTTGTTTAACAGAGTTGTAAGCCTTAGAAGAGAAACTGTGGGAACAAGTACAGTTGGAAAAATGGAAAATGAATAAATAATCATATTTAAATGAATAGGCTTGGTCAAAGCATATTAAATAAAGGCAGTGAGGCCCTAGAAAATAACTCAGCTAGACTAAAAGTCTAGGGGTGTGTAGGAGTTGGACAAGGGAAGATTTCCTTGACTCCTTTCTTGTTGTTTATTGTATTTCTCTAGTACGAGAGACTGATTTAATGATGCAAGTAAACTTTTTGACACCATAATGATGATGGTTGTATGATTGTAAAAAAAAAAAGAGAATTTTGTGTGTTGCACTTATGAAAACATTAAGGATAATGTGATGAAGTGCATAAATATATGTTAGGATGTATCTAAAAATGTTTTACTAATTGGAATTCTATGATACATGCATTTTTATTTTACATGATGACTAATATAATTGTGATGTATGTCATGTGTAGAAAGAAATTGAATTTTTTTGGAAATAAAGTTACCAATGGTAGAAAACCTCAAGAAGAGGATGAATGTGAGAAGGTTGATGTTGAAATATTGTTGAGGGGACTTTGGGAGACCCATGAAGGACTATTGATGAGGTAAAAGTAAGAAGAAGAAAAAAAAGGGTGCTAGTGTTAGAATATAGAATATTGTGCTCGTTTTACCATTGACGATACCCTCGTCACCCAACCACTGGCCGAAGCCACCCTCCGAGCACCTTGACCTTGATCGAGAAGATAATCCCGGTAGAAATCCAATAGACAAGAGAGGATAATGCACCAAGAAAGAAATAGAAACTAATCTGAACAGATGATCTCACCTAGAAGCTAGCGCACCACTTTCCCAGCTCTCCCAGAAACTTACGCACCAAAACTGCAACTACCTGTGCAGATTTGGCTCTCTCTGGAACTGTTGAGATGATAAATAATGAAAATTGGCACCCTGTATTTATAGTGGACTGGGCAGGCTAAATGGGCTCGACTTCTCCTTCTGGGTATCAATAATTCATTTTAAATGTATTTTTTCCAGCAGACAACTTGTCTAGGGTTTCCTTCAATTCTTTGCTTCCTTTCAGAGGATTCTAGTCTCGTCATAAGTCACAATAGAGGTTCATACCTCCCGAAGATACCATAATATTAACACTCCCTCCTATCTAGGGAGAAATGGTCTTGAGCGCAACAGACCATTCAATTGGTAGCACTATGAGCAGGTGTCATTATTATCCAACTGGATAATCTCCTATGACAACTGGTACAATATCAATTAATAGAACACACCTGTGTCTATTCAGGTAGTACGCAACTACTCAAAATGTGAAACATAATCACAAATAGTGGAACAAATTCATCACAGTAGCATATCCACTGTCATATATTCTTCATAACAAACATCTGATAACAACCTGCATAGAAACAATGTTATGATAAAAACTTAATCATCTGGGTCAATCTTTCACTCACGTCTGTGAGATATGAAAGAATATCTACCCTCAATATAGAATATCAATAATGGGCTATCTGCCCCATTCTTCTCAAACAAGGAAGAAGGATTATTTCTGATTTTTGAGCCTAGACCATTTCTCACCCTGGGCCATTCTTCCTACACTGATTAAAGTGCACCCTAGACAGAATGTATAAACCCTAAGAAATGTTTGGACCATTCCTCACCCTGGGCCATTCCTCCGACACTAAACAAAGTGTAACCTGGAGAGAATGAGTCTGACCTAAGGAATGACTGTCCCTGATTGTTGAGCCTGGACTATTCCCCACCCTGGGCCATTCCTCTGACACTAAACAAAGTGTAACCTGGAGAGAATGAGTCTGCCCTAAGGAATAACTATCCGGACCATTCCCCACCCTGGTCCATTCCTCCTACACTTATCAAAGTGCACCCTGGAGAGAATGAATAACCCTGAGGAATGTTTGTCCTGCATCAACCTCCAAAATGGACCATTCATCGAAACTGCTCACAATTGTGAACTTCGAAAGAATGACTGCCTGGCGAGGTGGACCATTTTACTTGACCACTACTCAGAGTGACTGCGAAGAAGAATGATTGTCCTAGAACACTACCCATGTTAACCACAATGGGAAGTCGTTGTATATGATACATAAACAATCAGTCTGCCTCCCATGTTAACTACAATGGGAAGTCACTATCCATCAGAAATCTCAATCCACTTTTCGAACAGGAAAGCATATGTCCAATCTTGACTAATTTTCAATTATAAAAATAAATAATGTTTTCAGTGCTCCCTCCTAATTGGAGAGTTATTTAAATCACAAAAATAAATGTTCTTCAAGAATAACTTTTGTACCTTCTCTAGCTTGGAGAATCTTTTCTTTCAGTTAAGGGAGTTATTTCCATGATCCCCATCTTCTCTTGGAAATATGCAAACTTGATTCTGGATAGAGGTTTTTTCAGGATATTTGTTGTCTTCTCATCAGTGGGGATATACTCGAGCTTTACCTCTCCTTCTTGGACTTTATCTCATATAAAGTAGTAATTCATCTCAATTTGCTTCAACCTTTCATGAAACACTAGATGTTCGGATAATCTTATGCAACTCTGATTATCACAATATATTATGGTCGATTCTAGAGTCTGGTCAAATAAATCGAAGATTAGCTTCCTTAGCCATATTGCTTTTGTGCATGCTTCAAAAGTTGACATATACTCTTCTTCTGTTGTACTGAGTGCGACAGACTTTTGTTTCCTTCTGCCCCAAGATATCATAGCGGAGCCCAAGCTGAAACACATACCTAAAGTACTCTTTCTATCTTCTACACTTCCTGCCCAATCAGAGTTTGTGAATCGATGAAGTTGGATTTCACTGGATGTGGTATATCTCAAGCCATAGTTTATTGTTGCATGAATATATCTTAACACATGATTTGCAGCTATCCAATGCTCTTGTCTAAGTTCCACCTAGAACTGACTTAATGTATTTACAGCAAAGAAAATATTTGGTCAAGTATTTACCAAATACATCAATGATCCAATTAGTTGTCGATATAGATATGGATCTACTAGATCAAAATCTGGGACTTTCACTTTTCTTATATCCGCATTCATAGGAGTGTCCATGGACTTACAGTCCATCATTCCAAACTTCTAAAGGATCTTTATTGCATATTTTCCTTGTCCAAGGAATATTTCACCATGCTTCTACCATACTTCTAGTCCCAAGTAATAGTGCATGAGACCTAGATCTTTCATATCAAATTCAGAGGCTAAATCCTTCTTGCACTGGATGATTAGAGATTCTTCACCTGTTATGAATAGATCATCAACATATAATAGTAGAATCATAGGTGCGTTATCCACGACTTTGTAATAAAGGTTTGGATCTGCATGACTTTTGGAGAAACCGAGTCTTGTTAGATAGTTGTCCATTCTAGCGTGTCAAGCCCTTAGAGCTTGCTTGATTCCATATAGAGATTTCTTCAATTTGCAAATGTGAGTGTCTCTGGAATGTACCACGAATCCTTGAGGTTGTTCAATATACACTTCTTCTTCAATAGCTCTATTGAGAAAGGTTGTCTTTATGTCCATCTGGTGTAGATTCCATCCCATGGAAGTGGCAAGAGATATGATATCTCTTATGGAGGTATACCTTGCCACTGGAGCAAAGGTTTCATCGTAATCTTCTCCCTCCTTCTGGGAGAACCCTATGGCCATGAATCTTTCCTTGTATTTATCCAGGCTTCTGTCTACTGCATGTTTGATCTTCTATACCCATTTTGAGGTTACCACTGATTTCTCTTTAGGTCTGGGTACAATTTCCCATACTTCATTTTTCATAATGGAATGATGTTCTTCTGCCATAGCTTCTTTCCATTGTCCCTTTTGGACTGCTTCTTCGAATGTAGTAGGTTCTTCATCTAGAAGCTTCATCATGTATGTTGCATAACTTGAGAATCTTTTTGTTCTTTTACTCTACATGGATGTTCCTTCTAGAACCTTGATTCTTTCTGTGTCTTGTAATGTGGCTTCAAGCCAAGCTAGTCGTTTATTGTTCTTTGGTATATTATCTGGATCAGTGTTCTTACATCGCTCCATAGGATGATCAGGTTGATCCTTTTTGTTATTTTCTCTTTCTGTGTTTTCTTCATTTGGTTCTTCAATTTCTTCTTCTTCTATAGTTTCTTCAATAGATTTTCTGAAGGCCATCCTTTCATTGAATGTTATTTCTCTACTTACTTCTATCTTGTGTTGTTCTAGAATATATATTATGTAGGCTTTGGATGAATCACTATATCCCATGAATATCCCCTTCCTTCATGAGGGTTCTAGTTTATTTATTTTATCTTTGGGAATATGAGAGTAAACTTGACATCCAAATATTCTTAAATTTTCTACGTTAGGTTTCTTACCTAAGAATGCTTCTTCTGATGTCATGTCCTTCAATATGCGATGAGGACTTATGTTTTGTACATATATTGTCTTCATTGTTTCTTCTCCCCATAGGAACATGGATAGACCTTGATCGTTCAATAAGGCTTTTACCATTTCTTCGATAGATCTGTTCTTTCCGCTACATCATTTTGTTGAGGATTATGAGGAACAGTGAGCTCCCTCCTAATCTCTGTCGATTTGCAAAATGAAATGAACTCCTTTGAGGTGTATTCTCCTCCATTATTTGTTCTTAGTGTCTTGACCTTCTTGTTTGTAAGGTTTTCTATTTCTACCATGAATTCTCAGAACTTGCTGAATACTTCGTCTTTTGATTTCAATAGGTACAGCCACGTCTTTCTTGAATAGTCATATATGAAGATTACGTAGTAAAGAGATCCTCCTAGAGATCTGACTGGCATTGGACTGCAAACATCTGAGTGTATTAGATCCAGGATTTCCTTGGATTTGTTGTTATTGGTTGGGAATGGTTTCTTGACATTCTTCCCAAGGGCACATCCTTTGCAAATTCCTTCGTGTGTAGATTTCAATTATGGTATTCCTTCAACCATTTTTCTGAGGAAAGGTAATGCTTG
>JZKD02S1659473.1:2224-13480 GCA_000966675.3 Picea glauca
ATTATTCAAGTTTCTCAAGTCTTCTTCAATTTTAAATCAGCTGCACAACAAACTCAGAACCCATTAATGTACAAAATTCCCTCCTCAATGGACCATGCCAACAAAGCACAACCCTTAGAGAAAGTAAGTAACACAATTTTTGTTATGAAATCCTGTGTTAAGTTATTGAAAGATCCATCATCTATTAAGATATTAAAAAATATTCTAGAAAGATGTAACAATGAGGTAGAAGGGAAATTAGAGCAGAAAACATTCAATCATCTCCATACAAGAAGAAGGACAAAAATGGAATTTAGACTAAATAATAATATTGGGGACTTCAACATGGGTGATATTATACTGGACTTAGTCTCTGAAGTAAATGTATTACCTAAGAAGACATGGCAGTGTACGGGAGAATTCAAACTAGGCTATTCACTTGTCCATTTGAAACTAGCAAATCAACATAGAGTGTTACCAATTGGAAGGATTAAAGGGTGACAATATATTTGGATGGAGTGCACACTATGTCATATTTTGAAGTAATAGAGACAATATATGGCACAACACCTTGCCCAACATTGCTTGGATTGGATTGGGCATTTGATAGATAGGCCATAATCAACCCAATGATAAGGAAAATGAATTTTGAATCAGGTGAATATAGATTCATTTCACATTGGATCCTTCAAAAGGAGAAATCTATGTAGAGCCCACTTGTTTGGATCTGAAAGAAATAAACTAGTTGTATAGAACCACTGCAAATGAAGAGGATTATATCAACCCAAATACATATGGGGTACTTAGATGGAGAAGCATTACATAATGTTCTTTTGACTTAGACACAGGTTTGGAGAATTGGCAACATTGATTAGTTGAAGTCTCCATAAGGAGGTGTGAAATAATAGATCATGCAGTAAGATGGGTTGGTACAGAAATAAGAGAACCTCCCAATTTTCATGGTCTAAATGGCTTAGAGGGATTTTTGACAAAATATGAAGAGGAAGTATTAGAAAATTAGAGGCTCTTAGTCTTACATATTACACTCAATACCATTCCTTCAAGATGGTGGGGCACAGACAAAGAAACAATTTAGGACTAGTATCAATGTAAACGATTACTGCGCATTAGATTTGGTGTTGAGCAGGGGAGTAATAAAATGCATAGGTACAATGGACATGGAACACTAGTTGACCACTTAGAGAAGTGAAGAACACAGTGGAGCCTGGAACCACTAGAGGAATGGCCTCATGACTTTATCCACACATTGGAAAGAATCTTAAGGAACTAGTATATTGACCAGGAGATGCGCAGAGGAACTACATAATGGACAGGCATACAACAAAATTTTGTAGTAACCTTCTCATTTGAACATCAAAACCCAAATATTGATCCAGCGTTGAAGCTAATATAGGGAATGTTATTTATTAATGAACCAAAAGTGGAAATCATGAAATAATATCAACAACATAATAGACAAACAATCAAAGAGTTACTCTCATGTTATCATGTTGAAGAGGAAGCACCAGATGAAGATGATCCATGAAACATTCANGATCTGAAAGAAATAAACTAGTTGTATAGAACCACTGCACATGAAGAGGATTATATCAACCCAAATACATATGGGGTACTTAGCTGGAGAAGCATTACATAATGTTCTTTTGACTTAGACACAGGTTTGGAGAATTGGCAACATTGATTAGTTGAAGTCTCCATAAGGAGGTGTGAAATAATAGATCGTGCAGTAAGATGGGTTGGTACAGAAATAAGAGAACCTCCCAATTTTCATGGTTTAAATGGCTTAGAGGGATTTTTGACAAAATATGAAGAGGAAGTATTAGAAAATTAGAGGCTCTTAGTCTTACATATTACACTCAATACCATTCCTTCAAGATGGTGGGGCACACACAAAGAAACAATTTAGGACTAGTATCAATGTAAACGATTACTGCGCATTAGATTTGGTGTTGAGCAGGGGAGTAATAAAATGCATAGGTACAATGGACATGGAACACTAGTTGACCACTTAGAGAAGTGAAGAACACAGTGGAGCCTGGAACCACTAGAGGAATGGCCTCATGACTTTATCTACACATTGGAAAGAATCTTAAGGAACTGGTATATTGACCAGGAGATGCACAGAGGCACTACATAATGGACAGGCTTACAACAAAATTTTGTAGTAACCTTCTCATTTGAACATCAAAACCCAAATATTGATTCAGCGTTGAAGCTAATATAGGGAATGCTATTTATTAATGAACCAAAAGTGGAAATCATGAAATAATATCAACAACATAATAGACAAACAATCAAAGAGTTACTCTCATGTTGAAGAGGAAGCACCAGATGAAGATGATCCATGAAACATTCAGATTACATAAATTGAAGGATAAAGAGAGGTGGAAGGTCCATCTATGGATTCATAAGTATTTTCTACACCAATAAAAGTTAATAAAGTCAACATTGGGACAGTTGAAAATCCTAAAATGGCATGTATTGGAGACTATTGGGATGAACAAACAGTAGAAAGAATAACATAGTTACTGCACAAATATAGTGACATGTTCCTATTGACCTTTATAAAGATGAAAGGCATATAAGGGGATCTAGCAGAGATGAAGATACATCTCAAACTTGAGGAAAGATCTACCAGGAAGAGACCTTACATACTTTATACATTGTATAAGAAGAAAGTGAAAGAAGAAATTGGCAGAATGTTGGAAGCTGGTATCATATAACCAGTAGAGGAATCTGAATGGATAAGTCCTATGCTAGTCCAAGAAAAGAAACAAGGGGGGATAAGGATTTGTGTAGATATGAGGAAACTTAATGATACTTGATTATATGATTCTTTTCCTACCTCTTTTACAGATGAGGTCTTAGAGAATGTGGGAGGCTAGGAAGCATATTCATTCATAGATGGATTCCCAGGTTATCATAAGATCAAAATAGCTCCAGAAGACAGGTATAAGACTACTTTTTCTATAGAATGGGGATCGTACCAATATATAGTCATTCCATTTGGGATGAAGAATGCACCAACCATATTTTCAAGAGTAGTCATAGCTACTTGTAAGGAATTCATACATCAGTTTCTAGAAGTATATCTAGATGACTAGACTTTATATATTATTTTAAAATGTCATGTAGAAGTGTAAAGACTCATGTTGGAAATATACATGAAATTTTATATCTCATTAAACATCAAGAAATGAATTTTTGGGACACCTTTTGGAATATTGTTGGGACATATAGTGTGTAAAAAGGGTTTACTAGTGGACCCTACTAATATTGCATTCATTATGAATTTACCACCACCAAATCAATGCAACATTTAAGAGAAACACTTGGACATACAAGCTATTACAAGAAGTTTATAAAGGGGTATGTGTAGATTACGGCATCAATGGAAATTATTTTAAATAAGGAAACCATATTTCAATGGAATGAGGATTGTTAGCAAGGATTAGACACTTTAAAACAAAATATGGTAACAACACCTATACTAGTATTTCCATATTGGGAAAAGACATTTCATGTGCATGTAGATGCATCAACCATAGAACTTGGAGAAATTATGGTGCAACCAGGAGAAATATAATTAGACCATCCTATAGCCTTTGCAATTAAAAATTTGTCAGAATCAGAGTAGAATTACAACACCACAAAAGAGAAGGCCTAGCCATGGTATATGCACTTCAGAAGTTCATGGACTACTTACTAGGTAAACACTTAAAATATTCACAAACCATTTTTTCATCAAATATCTAGTCAACAAGACAATTTTGAGGGGGAGAATACATAGATGGTTATTGTTATTCCAAGAATTTGATTTCAAAGTAATAGTCAAACTAGGGAAACTGAATGCAAGACCTGGTCACCTGTCAAGGGTAACTAATGGAGAAGAACCTACTAACTTGGAAGACAACTTCTCTGATGCATAATTATTTTTAGTACAGGTAGATGATKAATACTTCGCTGATATTATTGAATAATTAAGTAGCTRGATTGCGCCACATGAGTTTAGCATTGCATAGAAGAAAATTCTTATAGTTTRTGTTGTAGACTATCAACTTATTGTAGGACATTTATGCAAKATGGGTGAAGATAACAACTTGAGAAGGTGTGTATTGGAACATGAAAGTCCCATAATTTTGGTAGACTCTCATGAGGGTATAKCTAGAGGACACTATGTAGGTAAGGMTACCATGTAAAAGGTATTGCGCATAGGATTATGGTGTCCAACATTCCATAAATATGCCAATGAATATTTCCAAAAATGTGATGTATGTTAGAGGGTTGGAAAACCCAACATAAGGGATGAGATGCATCTAAGACCACATGTGACTTTGYAGGTATTTWAAAAATGGGAAATAGACTTTGTTGGACCTATTAATCCACCAACAAAGAGGTCAAGAGMTAGGTATATAATTATTACGATTGAATACTTAACAAGATGGGAAGAAGTAGCAYCRTTCAAATAYTGTAGCACAGAGACAACAACACACTTTCTRTTTGAGAAAGTGATCACCATATTTGGATGTCYAAGGATTTTGATGAGTGACCAAGGAAGTCATTTTATCAATGATACCATAAGGGATATGACTRGGGAGTTTGAGGTCTATCACCAGAAGAGTACACCATACCATCCTTAGGAAAATGGAATAGTAGAAGCTTTCAATAAGATCTTGGAAAATCCTTTGACAAAGATATGCAATGTCACCATGGATGATTGGGACTTGAAAATACTAGAAGTATTGTGGGAATATAGGACCACATGTAAAAATTTTACAGGACAACACCATTCAGATTGGTGTATGGAAAGGAAGTATTGGTGCCATTAGAATTTCTTGTACCCAATCTGCGCCTAGCAACAATTACGAACATGACAGAAAGAGGCACAATACAAGAGAGGTTAAGAAAATTAATGGAAATGGAAGAGAAAAAGATACTAGCATGATTTCACCAAGAAGTACATAAAGCAAGGGACAAATCCTGGCATGAAAACATATTAAGAAGAAGAGTTTTAAGAAGGGAGACCTAGTCCTGCTCTATGACAGTAAAGTTTTTCAACATCCTGGTAAGTTTAGAATGCATTGGTTAGGGACATATGAAGTAAATACGGTCATGGATGGGGAATTTGTACAACTAAAGGAATTGAGAGGAACAAAAATGAAATGAATGATCAATCGTAGTCGACTGAAACTATACATGGACAATCAACCTACTAACCCTTAAAAGTTACAACATAGTGAAAAATGCATGTATATAGTGTACTATAGTAGAGATTAGGATAGAAGAAAGATAAAAATAAATAAAAAGGAGAAAAACAAGAAAAAAATATACAAAAATATAAAAGGGAATAAAAACACAAAAAGACACAGAAGTTGACTGAACCATAATAAAGTGCGAAAAAAATGCACGCGCAATAATTACCACGACAAATATCAGAAGACAACACACAAGAAAAATTACACTCGCCACAAATGCACGTGAAAAGTGAAAAACATATATGATTAGGGCTATAAAAGGTGGAAAAAATGTGTTTTTTCAACAATTAGCAATTTTTTTGTCATAGAGCGAGATACAAAGACCATGCACTAGCTAGAATTTTATGAAGAAGAAAGAAAGTGTATGAATTCAAGAGAATATGACCCCACCAAAGTTTGACACACTAGGCCAGTATATATAGGTTACTCGACAGGGCCTAAGGCGTAAGGAAAGAATGACACAACCCGAGAACGTGGTCGAGTTGGAAGATGTTACCACCTTGGACACATAATCAATTAGCCCGAAACAGGTTGAAGAAGAAACATCGATAGTGAAGCAAGGGGAAATAGGGAAAATATTTGAGGCCCGATATGATATTCTGAACCCTAACCTAAGATGTATACGAAGGTCGACAAAACAATGGGACAACTATAGTCCCACAAATTTGAGGAAGTGTTGGTCGAGGATATCACTAATCGGAAACATTATGAAAGGGAAGAAGAGGATACATACGTAGGCATATCTGTTGTAGGACAGAAAANGGAGTTTGAGGTCTATCACCAGAAGAGTACACCATACCATCCTTAGGAAAATGGAATAGTAGAAGCTTTCAATAAGATCTTGGAAAATTCTTTGACAAAGATATGCAATGTCATCATGGATGATTGGGACTTGAAAATACTAGAAGTATTGTGGGAATATAGGACCACATGTAAAAATTTTACAGGACAACACCATTCATATTGGTGTATGGAAAGGAAGTATTGGTGCCATTAGAATTTCTTGTACCCAATCTGCACCTAGCAACAATTACGAACATGACACAAAGAGGCACAATACAAGAGAGGTTAAGAAAATTAATGGAAATGGAAGAGGAAAAGATATTGGCATGATTTCACCAAGAAGTACATAAAGCAAGGGACAAATCCTAGCATGAAAACATATTAAGAAGAAGAGTTTTAAGAAGGGAGACCTAGTCCTGCTCTATGACAATAAAGTTTTTCAACATCCTGGTAAGTTTAGAATGCATCGGTTAGGGACATATGAAGTAAATACTGTCATGGATGGGGAATTTGTACAACTAAAGGAATTGAGAGGAACAAAAATGAAATGAATGATCAATGGTAGTCGACTGAAACTATACATGGACAATCAACCTACTAACCCTTAAAAGTTACAACATAGTGAAAAAGGAATGTATATAGTGTACTATAGTAGAGATTAGGATAGAAGAAAGATAAAAATAAATAAAAAAGAAGAAAAACAAGAAAAAAATATACAAAAATAGAAAAGGGAATAAAAACACAAAAAGACACAGAAGTTGACTAAACCATAATAAAGTGCGAAAAAAAATGCACGCGCAATAATTACCATGACAAATATCAAAAGACAACGCACAAGAAAAATTACACTCGCCACAAATGCACGTGAAAAGTGAAAAACATATATGATTAGGTCTATAAAAGGTGGAAAGAATTTTTTTTTTCAACAATTAGCAATTTTTTATCATAGAGCAAGATACAAAGACCATGCATTAGCTAGAATTTTACGAAGAAGAAAGAAAGTGTGTGAATTCAAGAGAATATGACCCCACAAAAGTTTGACTCACTAGGCCAATATATATAGGTTACTCGACAGGGACTAAGGCGTAAGGAAAGAATGACACAACCCGAGAACGTGGTCGAGTTGGAAGATGTTACCACCTTGGACACATAATCAATTAGCCCAAAACAGGTTGAAGAAGAAACATCGATAGTGAAGCAAGGGGAAATAGGGAAAAGTTTTGAGGCCCGATATGATATTCTGAACCCTAACCTAAGACGTCTATGAAGGTTGACAAAAAAATGGGACAAATATAGTCCCACAAATTTCAGGAAGTGTTGGTCAAGGATATCACTAATCGACAACATTATGAAAGGGAAGAAGAGGATACATACGTAGGCCCATCTATTTTAGGACAGAAAAGAAAGGTGCAGGATGCCTTGGATATTACACGCCCATATCTCCAAGACATAATGATTACTGTGGATCATATGTTGGGGAAGATACCAAACTTAGATACTCTAACCATGATGTGCATGACGTGACCAAATTCCAATATTTGTATGAAGAGTCGTATCTATCAAACACAGGGGAAATTGAACTCCTAGGTAAAGCAATAATGGAACCTGTTCACCAGATAACGGGGTTGAGCAACTCAAGGATCATGAACCTGTTGGATATACCACATTTCAGGCACAGTAAGAATGTTAGGATCTTCTTTAAACAACTAGTCGCTCACGTACACGGAGGCATCCTATGTATGGACATGCCAATACATATAGATGCAACACCAATTACCAAGATTATGGGACTACCTGCATTTGACGTGCAACCAGATGAATAATTGGATAACAAGGTACATGAGAAAGAAATCACGGACCTTGTTAAATCACAATTTGGCACCAGTCATGATAATAGGGGAATTTTACTAAAGGATATCAACAACAATGCGACAAGGTTCGCCAGGAAGCTTATGGCTTGCAAAATATTGAGGAAATATTGAAAACAAGAAGCGTCGATAGGTGTTATTGCAATAGTTGTTCAATGCATGAAAGGAGTAATGCTCAGTTGGGCACCATACCTGTCGAAACAGTTTTTGGTAGACTATTGAGACAGACAGGATGATGGAACAGATTTCCATTACTCCTGGTTGATAATTATTATAGCGTTGGTAGGATGGAGGGAGCCAAAATTATCATCATTTCTAGATAGGAAGGGGAAATGTTATGCGGCCAGATATGGGTCCCTATGGTAGGCCAAGGATAACAAAACTCAACAAGAAAAAAACATTGTTTTTGCAATATTCCTAGAATACATCCAACAGTTAACAACTAATGTATGGTGCATACCTATGGAGGTAGTCCAAGATATAGAAGGGATAGATAGGTTTAAGGCATCCAGGAACTGCATGTGGATATAGGCTGTAATGGATCCACAAAAGTCATGGCTACAAATGTAGTATTGCATCACCAAAGAAGAAGTGTACTGGATAGTTAAATATGGGTCTGCACAGTGGAAACTACCAGTAACAAAACTTGCAACAAGGACATTCAAGGTGAAATCCTCCAAGCATAAGGATAAGGCTCAATCAGGCTCTTCAGCGATAATAAACAACTCGATCGATAATACTAGAATGAATACAACATAAAATAATCCAACCAGGAGCAGATAAATACTAAAAAGAGCAAGGAGAACAAGAACAACAACAAGGATAGGCAACCAACCACAGATCAAAAAGGGGGATACTTCACAGGCTGGAAAAGAGGGGGTCCAGGGTACAACAAGTGGTGTGCATCACTCACAAACAATAAGTAATCTAGTGTAGGAAAATGAGGCACACAATAAGAGAGAGTACATCATGGAAGACCCATTCATCACCCTAACAGAGGGTGATGCAGATCTAGTCACAGAAAAGGTCCAAGATAGGGGGGGAGAAGTGGTCCTCATTGTAGAGGTGAAATGAGAAGATATCATGGCCAATCTGATAGAGGTCCATGAGAATCTACAACAACTATGGAGCCAAGCAGAACCACAGGCCACAACGCAACAATAGGAAAAGACACAATGACCACCTATGCAGAAAGAAGGAGATGAGACAATGCAGTTGGTATGCAAAGGTAGGGAGACATTTTACAGTCACATGTCAAATGATGAGATTGGATTAGGAGACTACGCAAAAACCCCTGGGGGACATGGAACGATTGGAACTTGTCATGGCATAAATACCCACCAAGGAATTATTCACAATTCAAGCCAGCATAATGCAAGAAGTGTGATCCAGGGCCAATGCAGATGCAATAAACTTGGATATGGGTAGAGGGGTTGCTGAAATGTTACAAATCACACATGACCAACTAACCTTGGAGAAATAGGAGAAATAATGCAGAGATAAATTACAACAGGGATTAAAAATAGTTTATGATCGCATCCCAGACAATGCGCAAGCACTTGAGAGGAGTGTAGAGGAGAATATCAACACGATCTCACAAAAAAATAACAGATATAAGTAGGAAATTGAGGATCTCAAAGAAAGGATCAATCCTACGAATCCTCTTCAAGTTAAAAAATAGAGAGAATAACAATATGCACTCCATATCACTGAGATGGAGAAATAAGCAAGGGAATTAGAAGAGTTGTTCGACAGAACAATGCAGATATGTAATATCCTGGAAGAAGATGAAAAGTTGCAACAGTGGGACTAGAAAGAGGAGGGAATCAGTGTTTCCATACAAGAGCTAAAGCAATGTTAGAAAAAAATGAGCATCAAAAAGTGCTTGAAGGGAACTCAATAAATGAATACTTTGTAGACAGATTTAAAAACAACACAAGCATAGAAGCAAGAAAGACAAGTTGAATTAGAACCCCTCTAAGAACAAGAAACACATATGATTGCATAGTTGGAGGAAGAGAAGACAACTAGGGAATAGTCACAAACAAAGAGCACAAAATTACTACATGAGGAGATAGCAAGGCAAACAATAAAGGCACTAACATGAAAAGTTATGTAGATGAGATAAAAAGGAAAGGAACTAGGAAAAAAGTTCCACAGTTTGGATAGGGCAGTTCGGGCAGCGCACACCACCTAATTGGCTCGAGACAAGCCACATGTCAATGTTGGGGGCCTATTGGGCATAGACCTATTTTGACAAGGAATCGTATTTTGGGTGTAGGCCTATTTTTGGATAAAAGGATTATTTTTGGAAATACCTAATTTTGGAAAGAAGACCTAATTTTGGAGCATGCACAATAGATGGCAAGAAAGTAGCATGCAAAAAAAGAAGGAAAAGAATCATGCAAGAGGAAAAGAAAATTGGCACACAAGAAGGAAATCCTAACCATGATAGGGTTAGGGTTGTTGATAAATATTGTAATGCCTATAAGCCTGTAAAATAGTATAAATAAGAAACTAGGAGGTCTAGGTTGGGGGTTCAAAAAAGGTTCAGTTGAGTTCGATTATTGTTGATGAGTTGATGGCAAGGAGCCTGGTGTGATCTAGTCCACTTCTTAGAGGTTCCTTAACCTCGTCATGATTGTATGATTGAATATGTAATGTGTGCAATGCCATATTTTGTAGCATATTAAATAAAATAAAAGAGAATACAAATCTTTGTGGACGTATCCCAGGAGGGGATGAAGCATGATAAAACTTGTGTTATATGTTGCTTGAATGATTACTTTATGTTAATGATTAGTTTATAAATGAATGGTTAAGATATATGTAATAGCATGCAGGCATAGGGAAAAAGATGAATGAATTTTATCATAACTTAAATCATTAGTAGGATTAACCCATGAATAAGGAAGAACCACCCCACAGATCCCCACTCATTCCTAGACTGCAAACACATGAGTATTGCAGTCACCCATTATAGCGATCTCATGTGAGACTGTGTTATGCACTCTATGTGCAGTGTTGCCTTTTGGTTTACTAGGAGGGTTGATAGTTTAGATGGATTTTTTGGAAACCTGTTGAGATATGAACCTTGGTCAACCCAAGAAGTGAATGAGAGATCCAACCAACACTCTTGGGTGATGGAACAATGGTTTCTATTGGACACACATCGATTGCTAAGTGGTGTCACATGACAAGTAAAAAATGGAAAACAATCTTTGGGAGGGTGTGACAAAGGTTTCATGGTTCAGAAAACCACTCGTCGCTCCAAGGAAAAATGTATACCTAGTTGATGACCCAACACCATGTGTATATGACAATATATCTCCCCATAGTGGACACCTATA
>JZKD02S1659484.1:0-34262 GCA_000966675.3 Picea glauca
GTTGGAACCATATAGTTTACATGGTTTCAACTTGTCTTATCTATCATTTCTTATTTATCATTTCAAGGTTTTGAGCATAATTTTTGTTAGTAGATCAATTTTCTCAACTAACAACCTGTGACATCATTTTCAAGGTTTCGGGCATAAGTTTTGTTAATAAATCAATTTTCTCAACTAGCAACGTGTGATATCATTTCCTTTGGTTTGTTATGACCAATATTTATGAAAAGTAGGCTCCTAATAAACATGCAATTGCATGAAAACACAAATGATTCAATTGTTTGGACTAGAACCATTGAACCAAATAGGATTGAATTGGAATATGAATCCTTTTACATGTTTGACCTATTTGAAAACTTTATTTGGACTAGAACCATTGAACCAAATAGGATTGAATTGGAATATGAGGCTTTTTGCATGTTTGACCCATTTGAACACTTTAATAATTCTCAATAGGAGTTCAACTATGCTCCAAATGCTCATGAAAGACATGGTATTTTTATGAGGTGTTGTCTAACTGTTCTACGAAATGGTTTTTTTTGTTGGAATTCAACGATATAAATTTGCACGAAATCACTATTTTTTGTTGTTTAAAATCTATTTCTGATTGTAGAAACAGAATCAGCATGCATGTAGAAATAACACTCAAATCTACAGATCTAACAACTTGTTATTAGATTTCAAGCAAATGTCTTTGAAAAATATCATTGGAAAAAAGTAATTTCATATAACGCACATCTTCCAACATTATTTTAATTATGCATTAATGCCCTGCTTTAAAACAAAAAAAACCTAAACAACATTATTTTAATTTATTCATTATTGTCAGGCTCATACCAAAAAAAACTCTAATCATTAAAATAAATGCTTGTTATACACATAGATTATGGAAACTAGGAATGTCCTCGAGCTTACTCCCCTTAATCATTAAAATAAATGCTTGTGATACACCCACATAGATTATGGAAACTAGGAATGTCCTCGAGGTTACCACTCACGAGTGTTCTCATTAAAATAAATGCTTGTGATACACTCACATAGATTATGGAAACTAGGAATGTCCTCGAGCTTACCACTCACGAGTGGTCTTATATGCACTCACGTTTTGTCTTAAAGTTAAGTGGACTCATTATGATCAACCATTAGTGGGCGCATTTTTATCTTTGACTTCTCAGTGCTTTGAAGAAGAGACGTGGGTGGTAACTTGGCTCGAAACTTTGACACAACAAAAAGACAAAAAGGGAATCATAAAATTCCCAATTGTGTTTTGGAGGATCAACCCCTATTTACTTGCTTCTTTGTGGGTAACTTTTAGATGAGTTAAACTATAATACAATAATATTTCAATATATAATTATAAAATGTTACTTGTTTCTTTGTGCGTAACTTTTAGATGAATTAAATTATAATATAATAATATTTCAATATATAATTATAAAATGTAAAATGAGTACTCTTCTTTATTTATTTATAGTGAGTTAATAAACTCTAACCTGCAAACTATTTAGTAGGTTTATTACATTTATTCAATATTAATTATGTAATGAGATTTATTAAATAATAACTAATATTTTTGGACCTAATTTATATTATATTAAATGACTACCACACTATTTTATTAATGGGTTTTATTAAATAATAATTAACATTTTGGACTTAATCCATATTATATTAAATGATCGTCACACATATCTTATTATTAATTCTAAAGAGACATTACATTTATTCATTGTTATTCATTGTTAATTATGTAACGAGTCTTATTAAATAATAATTATCATTTTGGATCTAATCCATATTATATTAAATGGCCACTACACTTATCTTATTATTAACTTTAATAAGTCCGTAGGCCCTTAGTATACCCCTAGGGCGTCCCACTATATATCGTCCAAAGTTTTGAATCAAAATTTATGCACAAAGGGGAATGTAACCTTGGTCTTCTTACTTCCAAGTAAACAACTTTAGCAAATCAACTATGTTGGCACTTGACAAAAACAATGTCAATGCAATAATAAATTAGAGTCAAGACTAAATGAAAGAGAATCGACCTTGCTTGTAGGTACATTTGTTATGCTCGGTGGGTCCTTTGATTGTATATCAAGATTACTCATTAGGTTTGGTCCACACTTCTACTATGCACACAAGCTGCAAGACTTTTACTTCTAGTTGATCTTCCACACTTTGTTTGGGCACAATTCTAAACGTTGTGAAATATACCTCATGCTCAAGTCTCCTTCAATACATGTTTACAACTATCCACGGTGTTATCAAAGTTGAACTAATGCACACGAGAACACGTTGTAAGGGAATCCTTCTTCATTGTGTTGATCGACCCTTCACTCCTGCAAGCTACTGCTCAATGTCATTGTCATCTCTGTTCTCAATGCAATCCGGCTATAAGAAGTCTTTTATGTATGCTATCTTTCACTATGCCACATTTTGTGCTATTCATAAATGTCAATGGGTATATTTTTTGATTAAATTAGTGTTGAATCCCAATACAATAACAAGCTTCATGCCAGTGCTCACTTCATTAAAACATATTCAATGAACTGCAACTACCGCACTTGGCTCAAGAGATTTGACCTCTAATAAACTAGATAATACTCAAGTTGTCTTTCTCATGCGACTTCATCCCAGTAATCAGTTTGATCACAATAGAGATTTTCTATTAGCGTTCCATTCAACACATTATACAATGTGTGTCTCATACTAAACAATCTGAGGATGCCAATGCACTGATGCTTCTAGTCAATCAGTGAAATTGATTGTTTTCATGAGTGATGCAAGTTAATTTCCACTCTTCTTATCCTCTAGAAATTAGCAAACACCAACTTTGAACCCTACTCAACACTCATGTGAGTTCATCAAGGTGTTGGTGACAAGGTTTTTCTCTGTGGTTTGAGGACATCTACGCGTCAATTTAAAATAGAGTTCAATCTTCACAAAGTGTAATGCATACATACTTGATCAATCCTCCACACAACATGATTCACACAAGCATCACACAAACTTCCCATGTAGTTTAGAGCATCACATCTCAACTCTAAAATCATAGTCTAATGTTTTATTCTTTACACGGTGTAGCTTTGATGCCATGTTAGAGTTTCACATATAAAGGTGCATTTGGTTTAACCCATAAGTTAGCATATTGCAATAACATTTTCTAACATAAGAGGGAATGACATTAGGATAAAGCCAAGCCATCAACACACGAAAAAAATATATATGTCGTGGGTATTCTTATACCCTAATGATCATTAAACACAAGCCACACCATCATTGCAATGCATGATGATCCTTACAATACAATCTTTGATACAATTCTTGATACAAATGAGGCTAAAGTCTCTCATATATATACATAGGTTCTTCACCCAAAACCTCAAGAGTGATCCCATACCACCAGACTTGGTCAACACCCTTACATAAGTCAGGGTACATACACCCAAAGTGTGGAGTTTATTTGATTGTTTGGTCAACTATTCCTTTCGGTTGGCTCCTTCAAAGGGTCGACTTGTCCACTATGATGAGTTGAGTTTATCAACATTCACAAGTTTGGATAAAGGAAAATTGCATGGGTGGTTTCCACTAGTTGTCCAATTAAATTAGGGTTCACAACAATGGTTCAACACTAAGTTAAAATATATTGTTTAGAGGAATGTTAGGTAAACAAACACACATCCATGTTTTTGTTTATTTTATTTTCCGAGGAAAAAAGCCAAGTAATATTATTGAAGTTAACAAAATTACAACAATAGATACCTAGGAGTATTCCAAACTGCCTCATAAGGCCAAATGAAATGATACTACTTATGATACTTTTAAAAATGAACCATAAAGTGGATGATATGGTGTGAGATAAACTTTTTTTCTAGTGGACTAATAGACCAATAAAATAAAATTTATCCAACTTTTATGTCTTGATTGTGTGATCGTTTATTTGCTATTTCTTCTCATGCCTTTTGGTATATGAAAAACCTTGTAAAGTTGCATAGGCTTATTTGATCATGCTTTTATTTTTTCAATTATCTCTTTCATTGATTGTAGTGTACTTGTCCATGCCTTCCCATACATGGACTATAGTGTACTTGTCCATATCTTCCCATACATGACTGAACTGTACTAAGTAACCACTTTATCTCATTTCAAATTTCAGCCATTAATTAATTAACCAAATGTACCATAAACAAAATAGCTCTGGCTTCCAAAAGAAAGGGCCCAACTTAGTATGAATGCATTCTTAAGTACATAATGACATATGTAGTAAAATAATATAACTACATATTAATTAAAATCATAGAAACATGGTAGTGTATGCATAGATTCATTTTTAACACAGTCACACAATAAGACATATTAGACAAATTCATCATACCAAAAAATAGATTTAATCGTAAAAAATTATAAATGTGAAACATGGATTGAACACTTTTCTTTAAATGTGATTGGTTCAAGAAATTGGGTGTTTAAGAGTGATTCATTGCTCTACCATATGCATCCAGTAAAAATGCATTGCCAAATGTGGGTTTATATCACACTCAATCCAACCCATTGCTTTCATGACAACAGATCTCCTCATTACAAAACTCTCCAGGCACATCTTCCAATGTTCAATCACCATGAAATTTCCTACTCGTATATACACAACTAGGCTTGGACATTTACCTTCTCTACGATATGGAGCCAAATTGTGGATTGCCTTTTGGGAAAACCTTGCAGAGTAATTCTTTTGTTCAAAATAAGTCGATGAGAAACATAAACATTAAGACAATGGTTTCTTATGTTTCTCCAACCTTTATACTCACCCACAACCATTGATTTCCTTACTAAAATCAACTATTTTTTCTCTTCATGGCATCGATTTAGGTAATTTTTAGATATATAATGGAATTGAGAGTGGAGAATAATGTAGAGAATCACCACAATGATGAGCTAGGAGAATAGAATGAGAGATTGTTTAATTTTCCCAAAATTGGTCGTACTCTTTTCGTACCATCTACCTTTCCTCACACTCCTTATTTACATGAGGTAGACCCTCCTTTACCAACCAATTTATGCATTTATATTTGGGTTTCTAAATCAAAGGTGATGATGACCTTCATTTAAGACACATGATGGAAAATATGTGAGTTCTTGGGATGACATATTACAATAAAGGATTTCTAAGATAGGAGAATAGAATGCAACATTATTTCTTTTTCCAAAATGCTTGTACTCTTTCCTTACCAAGTACTTTTCCCATAATCCTTAATTATTTGAAGTAGACCTTCCCTTACCAACCACTTTATGCATTGAGCTTCGTTTTAAGGCATTTCATGGAAAAAATGAGGATCTTGGATTGACATATGGCAATAGAGGCTTTCTTTTTTGTGGAACCCCTTTTATCTTCCCTTCTTGTGGACTCATACCCCCCTTGTGTTCCTAGCCATCATCTTAGACCTTTATATGTTATATTCCAGTGTTTCCTTTTAACATAACAAAAAGTGCATTGTGGTAGCTTTATTGTATGGTCCATAGAAATTATATTTACAACATCTATATTCCTAACCTATTTTAGTCGAGCCCTAGATCTTGTTTCCACATTAAGGATCCATATAGAACATATTTATAAAAATTACCTTACAGGGTTATTTATTGAAGCTCATGAGGCTTGACAACCATCATAATCACCACACATTTACAATTTATAAATAACATGATCACATACCTTCCAAGGGTCAAAACAAGGGTATTACACTAATAGGTTTTTTGGTCACCCCCAAAGATGTCAATATGATTGGTTTTATGTTGGAAGTAGTTTGTAAGTAAAATACATTATAAATATTAAAACACATCGATATTAAGCAGATTTAAATCAAGGAGAGCATAAACTCATCAAATACATAAGAAAAGGAAGGCATGCCAATATTCAACAATGCATGTAACAAGTTCACAACTTAATCAATATAATCAACATTGCATAATTTAAACATGATAACTAGTACACGTGATCCCCAGTTTATTCAATTTTGGAAAAAGATGATCCAAACAATGGTCTAGACTCCCACAATCCAATTATCTATCAAAGGGGGTAAATTGTCCTCAAAGGTCGATTTTCCACCCAACCAAAGCAACTACCTTCATAGGTATTGAACCCCAATAAAAGATCAAGGTCAATGAAGTGAGGGTTTTTAGGGAACATAGAAACTCTCTGCAAGTATTTCAAAATCCCCAAAATATTTTCATAGATTAGACTCCTAGCTAATAAACCGTAGTGTGGTGGAGAGGCTCCTAGTCTACATCACCCCCCAACCCTTCAAGGTGTGGTGTGCATGGGTATTACTACCACTTTTTCCCTTGGTGATCACAACCACACTCGACAATGGTGCCCCCCCAAGGATCTCACTAACACTCTTTCCCTTGTTGCATGTAGTCACGCTCGATAGTGGTTTTCCAAGGGCCCAAAATAATATTACAAGTAACCATGCATAAAATGAACCTTAGTACCCCATCAATGGGAAGTACACTCCTAGCCTCTTAATCCACTCAGACCAAGTTCTAGCAACTGATAATCTTCTCTACCAAGTACACAATTCAAATTGTAGGTTCTAGCACAAGAATGATAAAATATTGTAACATTTCTTCACGAGTCAACAAATATCTTTGTGAGGTAGACAACTTGTTTTGCAATCCTTCCCAGGTGTAACATCTAAGATTTGGCTCTTGGCCTTTCCCCTTCTCATGCAAGGGAGAAATTGGGATTGAGAGTGAAATCACAAGTGTTAAGAATAAGGTAAAAGTAAGTTATAGCTCTTTCCTCTTGGCCATTTTACTCCAATTAACTTTAGAGGTCATTTTGTAGTTTTCCTCTTCCCCAAGACTTTCTAAGTGCTAGTATATGGTAGTAGTCCTTCCAATAATACCAATGTACATTCAACATCATTATCATGAATCAAGAGTATCATAAAAAGGAGGTACATTAATACACATGTTATTCAACAAGTGTATAATATCAACCACATCATTATAAGGACTAATCATGCTAATTCAGCATCAAATATTACCAAAGATACATAGCCATTATTGTGAACATCAATGCTAAGTAAATAATCAACAAGGAAATATCAATGCTCATCACAATATAAGTAATCAATGGATTCATCATCACAATATATGTCTATCTTAATCACTCATCACTAGAAGTAAATAAACGATGTGATGATGAGTCCAGATGACCATCTCCTATTAGTTAAAACTAAAAGCGTAAATTCAAACATCAAAGTGTTACACATTGTTAAGATATTTAGGTAGTTATGAGTTAGTTAAGATCAACTTGATTTAATGTGTTGTTAGGTAAAAATGTGTTTCTTTAATATGCATTTATAATCCAATGGTCATGATATGTTCCTGACATAGAGTGATCCAACGGCTCATATTCTCCTCGATCTTAAAAACTACATTGATCTGTGGCTTGACACCCGATTGGTCCAAGATCTCTATTTAAAGAGCATGGAGGGTCATTTGCTAATGATCGATTGGTAGAAACTCTCTTGTAAATTTTTTCCTTTCCATTAATAAATTGCTCCAAGTGGCCGCATTGGCTATGGTTGTGGATATTTCTTCGCAAGGGTCTTACCATGTAAAAACATCGGTGTGTTGATCTTTGATTTGGTTGTGTGAGTGGTTACTGAAGATGTTCATCCTCTGTTAGAGTACCTGTATTGTTGAACATGGTATCAGAGCGCATTTGAAGACTTGCTCCCGTTGTAGATCGAGATCTTGAAGCCATGTTGCCGCATTTATGGTTTCTAATATTTTCGTACATTTATGAGTTGAGAGGACTATTCCATTGTGTCTAGAGCGTTTCTTTAAGCTAGAAACACTTTTCATTTCACTTGAAAAGGTTTCTATTTTCCCAAGATACAACAATTTCAATCAGATTTGAAGTTATAAAGCTTGAATATGTCATTTTAAATTTTTACAAAGATACTATTTCGGTTTTCTGATTTTTATTTCCGAGTTGCTATTCTTTTCGATTTGTATATACTCTTTTATTTACGTTCTGTGCGATCTTGACAAATTAGAAACAGAGCGGAAATGGTTTTTTCGTCTGTGTATGCTCTTTTTCGTGCATTTTGTGCGATCTTGGTAAATTGGAAATAGAGGGAAAACTTGCATGAAAATAAGTTTTTATTTAGCATACACTCCAAGGCCGTCAACGACAACAACAACAATCCTCCTTAATAATATTATAATGTGTTTTGCACTAGCTTACTTGACTAAACATTGTTTTATTAAGAGGTCTTGAGTTCAAGTCTTTTTTTTGAAAAAGTTCATGCATTCATTGTAAAGTGCATTTCACTCAATTATAAAATTGAATCACTATTAAATAACTTTAATATTTTATTTTAAGTTATTTGTTTTGAATGCAACTTTCATTTATAAAGTAACTTCATTGTAAATGTGATTCTCACTTGTTCTATAAAAGTTGGTCACTTCATAAACAACTTATTTGTAAAATTGAGGTTATAAAAAAGTTAGTGAAGGATGGGCATCACCACATGGACTAATTTCTACTTGCCACACACTAAGTCTTTGGTTACTGTTTATGCCTTTTTTCAGAAGGGCATAACTTTCACATTCAAAGTTCGTTTTCAATGCTATTTTTTTTTAAACAACTTATTTATTCGAGAACTTTCCATCCAGACGATCAATTTTAGATTTTAAATCCATATCATCTGCATATTTAATATGGATTCTCCCAGTGATATTTTATTTAACAGTACCAACTACTTTTCATGGAAACCCCATGTGGAGGATGTATTAAGAAGTAAATCACTGTACCATATTACTTTGGAAAAAGAACAAGAACTCACTGATGATGAAAAGAAATCCAAATGGGAGAATATGAATGACGAAGCATGTGGATCAATCGAAATGTCCATCTCACCTAATTTAATTTTTCACCTTCAAGAAATTGATGGCCTAGATAAAGCTTGGGAAAAGCTTGAAGCTATGTTTGGTAAACACAACATTATTTGAGCCCACTAGATAGAAAATCAGTTTATGAATCTAAGTCCTAATGATTTTCCTTGCATTGAAGATTATTTATTTAAGTTCAAAACACTTGGAGTTTTATCTATAGACTGAAAAACAAATATGAAGGAAGACCGATGCGTTTATATTAATTTTTCTAAGCTTGGTAGTGCATATTCTATGTTTGTATCTACTTTTTATGCCACCAAATAAGCTCAAGGGAGTGCTTACCAAAATCCCTCTCTTGAGTCTTTTTGTGATGCTCTTATTCGAGAGAAATATAGGCTCGTGCAACTTGGATTGATCAACACTGCATGTACATACAACAAAGCCTTAGTGGCCCAACAAAAAGATAAATCCAAGAATCCTAACAAGAAACATCCTTGCCATGACAACAAACAAAACAAGGGTCCTAAACCCACTTCACCAACTTATGTTCTTAATGGTGACAAATGAACAAAACTCAAAATTAAGAAGACTAACATACATTGCAACTTTTTTGGGAAATATGGTCATGTGGTGTCAAAATGTTTTAAAAATATGGAAGCCTTAGAAACAATGATGAAGAAGCACAACATTAGTATTGATTCTTCTTCTTCTTCTCAAGGACATGCACTTTCTGCTTATGGTTTCTCCTTCAATGAAACTTCTACTTCTTCTTCTGATGAGTGGCTTATTGATTTTGGAGCATCTTATCATATGGCTAAGGATAAATCCATATTTTCTTCTCTTAATGAATGTAACATCAAGAAAATATTTTTTGGTGACGATAGATCTCTTAATGTTGTAGGCTCTGGAACAATTAAGGTAGATAATGGTCATTTCACTGATGTATTATGTGTTCCAAGTCTTTCCTGCAACCTTTTATCAGTGTATCAGATTACTCATTTAGGTGAAGGAAATACCATAGAGTTTTCACCTCACCAAGTTGTAATAAAGGATATAAAGATCCTAAACATGTTCTTGCAATTGGAATTTTTGATGATATTACTAGGTTGTACAAATTTGACAACTTTAGGTCATCATATTTTCCATCAGTTTTTTTTGCTCATAGCGATGACTTGAGAAAATTTTGGTATGATTGGTTTGGTCATCTAAACTATCGCTCATTGTAGCAACTATGTAACCAAAAAATGATGACTGACATGTTACTCCCCTCCCCCTAGGCTAGGGGTAACTAAGGAGATGATGTCTCGAGGCCCACATGTTCAAGACATGGAGTGCCGAGAGCCAAATGAGAAGACAGAGCCCCTCCTCTCACCACACATCACCATTCATTGACAACAACAACGTCCACCACACTATTTTGGCCCAAAAAATATAACAAGTCTTGCTTCATGAGGTAACAAGTCTGGTCTCATGGTAAATGTCACTTTAATAATTGAATCATTGAGGCATGTTTCAAAGAGTCATTTATTTATTATGAAAACATTTGCTATGAAATTATACCTTTTCCCTCATTTCACCTTGGTGGTTGACATGGTTTCATAGTAAGCGGGTCACCCTTGGGTAAAGGGTTGCTACTAGGGGGTCTCCTTGAAGGGTCATCATATCGTTTCCGCACATACCCACCATTTCCCACACCTCTTCTCTCTTCATTTTCTCATCTTTTGGGTTTTTATGATTATTGACCCCAAGAAGGGCTTGTACCTCATTTCATGGGAAGAAGGGGATAAAGGCCTAGAGGTGTTGTAGTTGACAAAAGTTAAAAGCCATAAATTATCCTCTAAATTCTTTCCCTAAGGTCCCGAGAGCAATGGAATGCTTCTCCATAAAAATCAAGGACCTTTAAAAATGAAAAATCATAATTAATAAATGTCCCACTTGTTGGGGGAATGCATTTGTGGCGTATTTTAATTTCCAGTGCATATGACACTCAATGTGTTCCTAACTTCAAGTGGAATTGCAATGCTCTTTACTTTCCATTGCACATAGCATTCAATGTTCAGAGCATAATAAATTAATGGAAAATAAAAGGGTTTGGAAAAATGTTGCATTATAAATAAGGGATGAAACACACCCTCCACAAATGCATCCATAAATGAGACAATATGAGCCATTGATATGTCAAGAACCCCATGCCCAAAATTCATATCCCCATCCACCTCATACTCATTACATGACTAGGAGAGGGCCTTCTTGGGAAACACTCCTTGACTGAGAGATTGATTTACCTAATAGGGAACCATGACAACCCTTCCATACTTAAATGTGACAAATTTTATATGGTCTTTGAGAAATTTTTTAATTTGAAAAGGGGCGATTTAATGCACATGTTTGGGTGGTTCTTTTATTAAATGTGACTTGGCATAATACATGTGACTTGTGGATCCTTGGAGGGCATACTTGTTTGTCTTTGTAGGACCTTGCTCGGTGAAATCTATCCATGGAAGAATTATTCCATTTTGACCTTCATGGGGGGTTGAAAACCCCAAGGATGGACGCCATACCCCACAGGATGGGTAGAGGACAGGGATGATTTTAAGGATGAAAATTTATTTTAAAATTTAGAAACCTTGGCGAATATTATTAATCCTTCATATTTTAACTACAAATGATGACAATTTTTTGTAAAAATATTCAAATTTCTAAGTATTTTATATAGTTTTTATAAAATTTTGGCAATTTTTAAGGTAAAATAATTTTATCCTATATAATTTGGGCGAATAATTTTTAAAATAGCGAATCTCGTTTTTGGAAAAACCATGGAAAATTAGCCCATGAGAGAAATTTAGCCCCTAAAATCATCCTTGGTAGAGGACTTCAGAGCCTTTGTGTGTAAAGGATAGAGGACGTTGCCTTTAGAGGAACTTTAACAATACTGGAGGATGACATCATGACCCTTTTCACTTGGACGTTGGCCTTTGGAGGCCTAGGACGTCACCTCCTAATCCCTTGACGCCATGTAGAAGGATAGGGTTTGGTGGGATTGATGGTTCCAAAGGTGATGTGATGTGGTTTGAAGGAAGGATTTGCATGGAAACACCCTCTAACACACGAGAGATTGACACATGTCCTTTGGAGGCCCAACGATATACTTTTGGAGGCCCAACGATATGATTTTGGAGGCTCAACGTCTCATTTCTAGGCCTAACATCACCCTTCTAGGGAATGACGTCACTCTTTTTAGGGTTTTACTTAATGCAATTTTTATTTTTGCAAAGTATAAGGGAAAATAAAGGGGGGCCAACCCTCTTTTAATTTGTTGTTGGCAATTTTATGTGGATAAATTAGTTTAGATGGTCTCATATAAATAGAGGTCATCTCTTTTCATTTAGAAAACTCATCACTTGAGAATTACATAACTCTTACACTTAAATTTTCGCCCTCCTTGGGCAATTCATTATCTCTTGTCTCTTGTGTAAAATGGATGGAATGTTTACCTATTGGTGGAATAACGGCTAGCGACTTCTCTTGGATGCTAGTTCTTGACAATTTGGTGGAATATCTTTGATAAGTAATGGTTTTGCATGCCATCTCTTGGATTAGGTAAGGATTTTTTGCAATTTTGTGTGTTTCTTCTTGATTTCAAGGTTATCTTGTCAAATCCTTGGAGGAGTATAAGGGAATACACCCTCCATCAAGGAATTCTCTTTTATTTTTATTGAAAAGGCTTAAGGATTGCTACAAGGAATAAAAGGCCTCACACCCTTGTAGCAAAACTTTGATAAGGTTTATCTTCTCTAGGGAGTAAAATGGCTTACACCCCTAGAATATTTCTAAACCCTAGTTCAAAGCAAGAGACTCCATTACCCAATAGATAAGACACTAATCTTTGCATTGGAGATTGAATATTGTTGCATTGGTAAACATGATTTTTGAGATATTGAATTGTTCAAGTTTTGATTTAAACTTTACATGATTTAAGATATCTTGTGCCCTAAGGGTGTCTTGATTTTATAAGTGATTGGGCTGCTATAACAAGTATTAAGATACAACCAATAGGGCTGCAACAAACTCATTTTCTCTTATTCTTTAATCACTTTTCTACCGCTGAAATTCACCTGTAAGCTTTTTTAATTGATCTATTGTTTATGAGCTATTGTTTGAGTGACTGACTTGCTGATTTTAGTGGTTAGAACTTACTGTTGTAGTAGAATTTTGCTACATCCATAAGGCTGTTACAAAACTTTGCTGATAACACTCATTAACAACCCTCTCTTGCTATCAAAGTATTGGTTTAAACATTGGAATATTGTCTACTAATTGTTAACTTTATTTTCCAACATCATATACTTGATTTTGATGGTGTAATTTGCAACTGTCATAGTTTCTTTACTATTGATATATATTTCCATACTATTGCAGTTTTGGGACAACAAGGTTTCTTGCTGATTCCCCATTGGTTTTGAGGCTTGTGTAATCATATATTATCTTGTTTGGGCAGGTATAACATTGTTTTGCAGGTACACAACCTCGACAATCATTTACCAACTGCAAATACTTTTTCTTCAAGCCTCACTTTGACCTTTACCTATAGGGGTTTTCTTCTAGCTCCTTCCTTTTCCCTTTGCAATCTCCCTTGTATTAGACTTGTCCTTCACTAAAACAAGGGGTATATCCATTGAGGTAATAGTGATAGGTATTCCGAGTTGTGTCACACACTTGTTGTTTGGGTTGGGATTTTCCTAAACTACAAATTGTGTGATAACGTGACCTTCCTCATGTTTCTTGCAGAGATGGTGTTTGTGCCGATTGTATTTTCAACAAATATCGTTGGGACAATTTTGACAAACATGCCTCTTGGAACGCCTCGACCCCTTTGCATATTGTTCACAGTGATTTGTGTGGTCCACTTTCTTCTCCTTCTTTCTCTAGGTGCAAGTATTTCTTAACTTTCATTGATGACTTCTCCATACACACTTGGGTTTACTTCCTAAAATTTAGAGTGAAATGTTTGACAAGTTATTGGCTTACAAGGCCCTTGTAGAGAAATAATATGGACACCAACTTCAAAGGTTAATAATAGATAACAGAGACAAATATGTGAACAACAATTTTACAAGTTACTACACTGTACATGGCGTCCAAATGCAACACACCGTTCCCTATACACCACAAAAAAAATGGTGTTGCTCATAGAAATAATCACACATTAAAGGAAATGACTAATTGTATGATCCAATCTAAAGAATTAAGTATTCATTTTTGGGTGGAATCCATCAACTATGCAAATTACATATGAAATCAAATTCCCACAAAGGCTCTAAAAAATATAACATCGAAAGAAGCATGGACTAACATTAAGATAGGTGTAAGATACTTTCATTTATTTGGTAGTGTAGCATGGAATCACATTATTGATGAGAAAATGAAAGGTTTACAACCTAAAAGTGAGAAGTGTAATTTTGTTGGTTAGTCTGAAGATGTCAAAGGTTACAAACTCCTTCAACCTCATTTTCATGAAATTATTATTAGAAAAGATGTTAATTTTGATGAAAATCTCTTAGCTTGTGATCCTAATTCGACATTTGTGCCATCTACGACCTGCAATCCATCTTCAGTGTTTGTGCCATTTTATGTTCCTATTATGGTTTCTTCTTTTTCAGATGATGATAGTGAGGATGAAATCCACCTCCACCTGCTCACCTTCCTCCAGATGAGTCCATTGAATATGAACTTGCACCAACACCACCGCTTCCGAGATGGGTTCGTTCAACATGAGAAGCAACTGGTGATCTTATTTCTGATCCTTCATATTAACATTAGACACGTTCACAATTCTAACAAGTCTCTTCTCTTTTGGCTCAAGTTTTAGAGACTCATGATCTAGAAACATTTGTAGAAGCTTCAGGCCATCTAGATTGGGACACAACAATTAATGAAGAGTATTGCTCTTTAATGGAGAACAATAATTGGGATATTGTACCTCTTTCGAAAGGATGAAAACTTGTTAGATGTAAATGGGTGTATAGAATTAAGTATGCATCAGATGGAATTTTTGAAAGACACAAAGCCTAGCTAGTTGCCAAAGGGTTCTATCAAGTTGAAGGAATTTACTATAATGAAACCTTTTCCCCCATTGCCAAAATGAATTCCATTTTCCTTGTTATAACCCTTGACGCCTCACATAAATGGGAGGTCCATCAGATGGATTTTAAATCTGCCTTCTTGCATGGGGATTTGCAAGAAGAAATCTACATGGAACAACCTCTTGGCTATGTCCATAATGACTCCATCCTTGTTTGTTTCCTTAAGAAGTATATTTATGGTCTTAAGAAATATCATTGAGCTCAGTATTGTTAGGAAAGATACTTCCACACTAAACCTAATAGAAGAGAAGAAAATGATTTTAAACAAGAAAGTAAATGACAAAGCTATCACATAGTACACATATATTTTATCCTAGAAACCCAAACGAGAAAATCAACATTCCTTGAGCATCTTGCTCTCTTGTTGTTTTATTTATTCAGAATAAAGGGTTACATGACTAATCTTGGTATACACCCAAGACACAATCACCATCATACCCTCTTTCTTTACACAAGAATCACCTTGCAACCAATTTGACTTAGATCTACATGACCAACAAACTTATGCTAAAGTTAAGCAAGAAAATCAACAATTACATTAACATAACACAAATACAACATGCCTTATTTATAGACTTTAAAGTAGAAATAATCCTAAATCATGGTGCCCCAAAATGGTTACAAATCCATGCATATCATTCATAATACAAATTCGGAAAATCTTATGATTCTGTTACAATCGACTACCAGTTGGATTACTAGTCAACTACCAATCGAACTCCATGCAATATTAAGACAGTTCCCACATGACTTCCTGTCGAAATCTTGTTGGCTGACCTATCTACTTGCTATCAATCACTTCGACCTTGAAAATTCCCGATCGATTACTTCGACCTTTGACTTTCACTACAAAGGATATAACAACCCAACATTCTCCCACTTGTTGTCTTCTTTGCTGAAATGAGAGAGTCTAAAATTTTGTTCACAGAATGTTACACATTATTTTGGTCACCCTGGTGATGTGTCTACACGCATGTATTCAAACTCTCAAAAGGATCTTTCCCATGAGAAAAGTAACTGGTTTCCTTCTCTACAAGGCTTATTTTTAGAAGGACGTCGCAGGCTAGTAGTATTATACAGTGCAAAAATGCTAATTTCCGCAGGCTGCTCTAAACCTACTCTGCAGGGTTTCTGCAGGCTACTATATAGACAAGGTGCGACGACGTTCTAAAACTGAGAAAAAGGAAGAAGTTCACAAAAGTTCTAGAATGAATCTTCTAGAATATGAGGTGGCATCCATGTGGTTGAGATCCTACCCGACTCTCTGTTTTGGTGGGATCATCTTGATCTCTTTAACCATCTCTCTTTCTCCTATATAATAGTGGATTTATTATGGAAAAGGTTAAGCATTAAGTAAGAAAGAGTAAGGAATGATTAAGGTTGAATAGGCTGTGAATTGTGTGAGGTACTCTACATCAGATGCTTGAAGGCTTCATCTCAGCTTATCAAGTTATTGTGGATCATCTTCATGCAAGCTTGGAGCAAGTGTGTGTGTCAAGAGCAAGGGCCACCGAAAGGGAACTTAGCGACATCAAGGCTGTTTGTTTGTATCTTCCACTTTCTCTTAATGTAATACAGTGGCATGTTTCTTTCCCATAAAATCATTCTCATTTTATTACATGATTCCTTGATCACATGTATAAGTCTTCATTGAATATATTATTATTGCTTTCACTTTGGTTGGTTTGTGTTCCATTGCAAGATCAATAGCACAAGAGAACCGGAGCGAAGCAGAGACAAAAAATACATAAGGAAGCAATATTCAAAGGTATGTTACTCATCCTTTCTTTGATGGTAGATTCAATGATTAGAGCTTAGGGAAAGCACCATGTCCTGTCTTGTTTTGTTCTAGATCTAGGTGGATCTAGGGAGATCAGTTTATGTCCGCATTTACCGATATATCCAATAACATAGACCCAATGCAACAATGCCCATTGCCTCTCTGCACCAAGAGAAATTTACAACACTCACAGACTTGGTAAACAAATATGCTATTTTTTCCAATATGTCTACTTTCTCCAATAACACCTTGTTACTTTCCACCATGTCTCTTACATAATGATAATGTACATCAATATGATTCATCTTGGAATGATAAGATAAGTTCTTTGCCATGAATATTACACTTTGACTGTAGCAATTTATCTTCATAGCTCTCTTCTTAAACTTGATCCTTGAACACATCCTTTGCAACCATACTACTTCTTTGCTTCCATCAGTGGCTACCATGTATTCGACTTCTA
Source organism: Picea glauca (assembly GCA_000966675.3). Classification (NCBI taxonomy): domain Eukaryota; kingdom Viridiplantae; phylum Streptophyta; class Pinopsida; order Pinales; family Pinaceae; genus Picea; species Picea glauca. Next base: position 17,297 of record JZKD02S1659484.1, read on the forward strand.
TTGTTGACAACTTGTCACTTACTCATCTAGATAATTTTTCCAACAAACTTATTAAACACATATCCATTGATCGACCTTCGTTGATCCATGTCTCCATCCCATTCAACGTTGACAAATCCATGTACATCTATTTCACCATCAGTTCTAAGTTTTTCCTTGGTAGCATATAACATAATATTTTGTGCCACACAAATACTTGAATACTCTCTTGAAATCTCTCTGGTCCTCTTTTCTAGGTATTGACATGTATCTTCTCAATACTCCCACCACATGGGAAATGCATGGTTGAGTACATAACATCACATAAATTAGACTACCAAAAACAATTGCATAGGGAACACATTCCATGTCCTCTATTTCTTCCTATGTCTTTGGACATTGTTAAACAATTAACTTTGATCCCACATGAATTGACACCTTTATATGTTTGCAATACCGCATGTTGAAATGATTCAAGAATGTTTCAATATATTTCCTCTGGTTCAACTAAATATTTCTAATTTCCTGATCTCTTGTGATTTCCATTACTAGAATAAAGTTCGCTGCATCGTGAACCTTCATGTTGAACTTGGAGGATAGATGCTTCTTCACCTATTTTATTGCATCCATGTTGTCTTCCATCAACAACATGTCATCGACATACAATGCTACGTATATGAAACACCCACCTTCTTCCTTGGAATATACAAAATGATCATCCTTGCTTCTCACAAATCCTAAACTAAGGATGCACGTGTCAAATTTTTGATACCACATCCTTGGTGATTGCTTTAGACCATAAAGATATATTTTCAATTTTCACACTAGCTCTTTCTTTCCATTTACTACAAATCCTTTAGGTTGTTTCATGTAGATTTATTCTTCTAGGTCCCCATATAGGAACACTATCTTCACATCCATTTTCTAAATTTCAAGATCAAATGCTACATCCAAAGACATTAGTACTCTAATGGAAGCTAATTTTGCAACAGGGGAAAAATTCTCACCGAATTCGACTCCTTCGACTTGGGAATATCCTTTTTCTACCAATCAAGCTTCAAATATTTTGACTTAACCTGTTGCATTCATCTTTTTCTTGAAAAATCACTTTCTATCAACGATCTTTCTTCCACTAGGTAATTCGACCAAATTTCACATCTCATTATTGTGCAAGAATTCCATCTCTTTGACCATGATGTCCTTCCAACGTCTAACCTATATAGAGTTGACTACCTCCTTGACCGACTTGGGATCCTCGTCAGTGGCAATTAACACAAAAATAGAACGAAAATCGGGTGGAATGTACCTTTTGAAATTTTTTCTTACTCGTTCAGACCTCCTTACAACTGAGTTCAGTTGTTCCACCTCTTCATCTGATTTAGTCAATTCATCTAAATCTTCTTATTCGTTCCTAAGATTAAACCTCATCTTCTTTGGTTGTTTCTCTATTTGAACCACTTTATACTCAATCTTACCTTTGAATTCTTTGAAAACCACATCTCGATTGTACACTATTCTCCTTGATGCAGGATCCCAAAACTTATGTCTTTCATTCCTTTCTTGTACCCAATGAAAATACACTTGACTGCATTCTTGTCCAACTTGCTCCTATTTTCCTTTGGAACATGCACAAATGCATCACAACCAAATACTTTGAGATGTGAAAGTGAAGACTTCTTTCAAAACCATACCTCATGTGGAGTTGTGTCGACTAGTGTCGATGAAGGAGACATATTCAAAAAATATTTTGCAGTGTTGACTACTTCTTCCCAAAATTCTTATGCGAGCCCAACACCATTGAACATGATCCTTGTCTTGTCCATCAATGTTATGTTTTTTCTATCAACAAATCCATTTTGATGTGGTGTATATGGTGTGGTATTTTGGCATGCTATGCTACACTTATTGCAAAACTTCTCAAAATCCTTCCCACATAATTCACTACCATTTTCAGTTCTCAACACCTTGATCTTCTTATCTACCTGGTTTTCCACATGATATTTAAATTATTAATTTCTTGAAAACCTCTGATTTGTTCCTCAAGAAATATATCCATGTATTTCTGGAAATATAATATACGAATGAGACATAATACATGTATCCACCAAGTGAAGAGACTGTTACAGACCTGAACACATCACCATGAACCAATTATAGTATCCCATTTGCTCCATATGGGAACCTAACTCGATTTTGTTTTCCATACATGAAATGTTCACAAAAATTGACTTCTAAATTACACTTAAGAAAACCTTTGACCATACCTTTATTATGCATAGCTCAAATTCCTTTTTCTCCAATGTTTCCCATCCTTTTGTGCCATAACATGGTCGGGTCGACTTGAAAAAAACTGTCGAGTCAGTTTGAATCAACTCAATGTGAGATGAGTCGAGTCGAGTCGACTTTAGGAACAAAATATCTATTGCATCTGTTCGAGTTGACATTCCCTAATAAATTGTATAGGGTTCCAATCCTAACTACTTTCATTAATACAATCACTCCACTGACTATTTTGCACATATCCTTCTAAAATTGAGTGTGCACTCCTTCATCACTGATATTGTTGACGGATATCCATTTTTTTCCAAACCTGAAATATGTAGCATACTTTAAAGGTTTCTACTTCTCTCATCCGACATTATTAGTGAGACTCTTCCTCGTCCAACAATTTCGGTTGTCAAGTCAACCCCCAAGAACACATCTCCCCATTCATATATTTTATATTCACAAAACCATTCTCTGTGAGATGTGATATGAAAGGATGCTCTTGAGTCGATCAACCAAACATTTTGATCCAACTATGTATTGGTCGATTGCAGATACACATCACCTCTTTTATATGGAGTAGTCTTTCTCTCAGTCGAACTCTTCTCATTTCATCCCGTACTGACTTCTATTTCCTTCGAATTGTAGTCCCTTTTGTAATTCCCAACTTTACCGCATTTCCAACATATTCTCATTGATTGAATCAATGATTTGGATCTACCCTTCTACTTAGACTTTCTACCAGAGAATTTTCCTTTATCTTTGTCAACCGATTGTCTTCTCACCATTAAGACATATTTGGTCGATCCTTCCATGTTATTTTGTCTTATTTTTTCTGATAATAGAGATGAAAACATGTATTCTAGCGCTAATGTGGTCGAATTACTCCCTATAGACATGACTAAGCTATTCTAGGAGTCTAGAAAATAACATATTAGGATAATATATTTCTCCTCAATGATTTTAATATCTACAAACGATAACTAGATTATTATAGTATTGAATGCATTCAAATGCTTAGTTATGAAACTCCCATCACTCATCCTTAGAATATACAATTTATTTCTAAGGAACAACTTATTTACCAGATATTTCGACTGGTACAAGATTCCCAACTTGTCCCATAGTTTCTTGGTTGAGTCTTCACCTGAGACATCCAACAACACTGAATCTGCAAGACATAATCAAATCATACTCCTTTCCCTTATTTCAAGTTTCTTCCATTCTTCTCTCGAAATAATTTTCAGAATGGTACCTAGATAGATTACTGACCATTGTTCTCGATCTACAAGGAGATATTCAATTTTAAGCTTCCAAAGCTCAAAATTTTGGCCATTGAATTTTTCAATCTCTATCCTCGAACTACTTGCCATTCTTTCAAGCACAACTTTAAATGTCTTTAACTTACAATTCTCACTAGACCTAAGGTTTAACTCATATCCAATATCTATGAACCTTGGCTCTGATACCACATGTTACGAAATAGACTTTCATGCTAAACCTAATAGAAGAGAAGAAGACATTTTTAAACAAAAAAGTAAACGACAAAGCAATCACATAGTACATAAAGATTTTACCTTGGAAACCCAAATGGGAAAACCAACATTGCTTGAGTGTCTTTCTCTCTTGTTATATTATTCATTTAGAATAAATTTTTACGCGAATAACCTTGGTCTACACTTAACACACAATTTCCATTTTACCCTTTTTCTTTACACAAGAACAACCCTGTAGCCAATTCGACTTACATATACATGACCAACAACCTTATCCTAAAGTTAAGCAGGGAGATCAACAATTACATCAACATAATACAAAAACAATGCACCTTATTTATAGGCTTTATAGTAGGAAAAACACCTAAATCATGGCACCAAAAACCAGTTACAAATCCATGCAGATCATTGGCTACAAATCCCACGAATCTTAGGATTCTATTATAGTCGACTACTAGTTGGATTACAAGTCAACCTCCATTAGTATTCAATCAGTTGCCACATGACCTCCTAATGACCTCTTTTTATCCGACCTATCGACTTTCTGTTGATCACTTTGACCTCTACATTTTTTGGTCGATCATTTCAACCTTCGAATTTCAGTGCAAATAATATAACAAGCCAACATGTATGCCAAATGAACAACTTTTTTCTTGATACTAGATTTTCTAGATGTCATTCTGACCCTAATGTCTATACCAAGAAACTAGGAAGTCATCTCATTATCCTTTTTCTTTATGTTAATGACCTTATTCTCACTGGTAGTAACCCTACAATTTTAACCCATGTGAATTCTAGCCTTAAAAATAAATTTGAAATGGTAGACTTTGGATATTTTTATTATTTCATTGGCCTCCAAGTATTACAAACCAAGGAAGGAATATTTCTTTCCCAATCAAAGTATGCTTGTGACCTTCTTCATCGGTTTCACATGGACTATTCTAAACCAACCCCTTCTCCATTTCAGTTTGGGGTCAAACTTGCTGCCACTTGCACTTCTCCTGAAGTTTGTACCACCTTGTAGCATCAGTTAGTTGGTAACCTCTTATATTTGACTCATACCTGATCTAATATTTCCTTTGATGTTGGTATTGTTGCTTGGTATATGCAAACACCCCATGAAATCCATTGGAAAGAAACTAAAAGGATACTTCAGTATGTCCAGGGTACAATTCAATTTGGGATACATTATAGGTAAGGGGGGAATCCTTTTTTGGTTGGTTTCACTGATTCAGATTGGGCTAGTGACCTTGATGATTGGAAATCTATTGCCTATTATATTTTTACCCTTGGTTTTGGATATGTCACCTAGGATTGTAAAAAACAACAATCTATTACTATTTCTTCAATATAAGCATAGTGTTGGTTATCTCTATTCCTTTATACCGTTTGAGTTATTGACCCAGGGTTCATGTCTTTTGGGTTTCCAACAAAGCCTCTAAAAATATCGTCCCTCCTCATAAACCAAAAGGCAACACAACACACAGAATGTGTTGCACAGTCTCACTCGAGATAACTTTAATGGGTGGCTGTAAGACACATGTGTTTACAGCCTAGGATTGAGCGTGAGACGTGGGATCTGTATTCTGAACCATTTATTATAACTTGTGATTGAAACCTACTGTTATCCACAACTGTGCAGTAAATATCTCAACTTATTCCCTCAATACCACAACAACATTTAAACAAGAAATATAATAACTCATTCATTCAACATAATAATAACCACTAAAGACATGAAATATATACATTCATTCATCACACAACACAGATATTACTGTGCCGTGAGGAGTTATGTGGCGTTCCACATACCACTAGAAATGGAATGACATAAACTATCCATATAGAATAGTGTTACATGAAAATATATCAAAACTCATACCATTATCCATCAAACAAACTTGGGTCCATTACCCAAACCTGGGTTCTCCAACTTCTCATGGCCATAACTCTCTAACCGTGAGGAGTTATGTGACGTTCCACATACCACTGGAAATGGTATGACAAGTACTATCCATATAGGATATTTTCACTGACAAATTCACTGAAATTCATCTCATTATTCCACAAATAAGCATGGTTTCTCTAACCATACTTCTATGATAACTCAATCCGCAAAGCGTCTTCCTGTGAGGGATTTCACCATAAGGGGACCACTTTGGATTTCGCCCATTTGTACTTATTATCAAACATGACAAGACAATAATGAGTCATCTTTACATCAAACAAAATTGGGTCCATTACCCAAACCTTTGTGCTACCGGGTTTTCTTCAAGGGTTGCCATCAATGACAACCAACCTTAATCAACACCCCACACATATTTTTCCTTACCACCACCTCTAGTTATTTGACTAAGGTCCCATGCAATATGGGAGAATCCCAACCTGAACATGCGATAGAAATTTCCAAGGCCTAAGAAGCTCTAAAGCTCAGTGAACATGGTTGGGGTTGGCCAGTCACAGATGACTTGGATCTTGGCTGGATCAACATGTGCATCAACAATGTAGCCTAGGTATTGGACCATGTCCATGCTGAAGGAACATTTTTCCAAGTTGGGATATAGCTTGTGTTGCCGAAGAGTGTGAAGAACCTATTGAATATGCTGCAAGTGTTCTTCCCAAGTCATGTTGTAGATGAGGACTTCATCTAGATACACCACCACAAAAGAATTAGTGAAAGGTAACAATATATCATCCATCAACCTCATGAAATGTTTTGGGGCATTCGTCAAACCAAAGGGAATGACCAACCATTCAAAAAAACCTTCTTTTGACTTGAAGGAAATTTTCCATACATCTATCTGTTTTATTAGGAATTGATGGTAGCCAAACTTAAGATCAATATTACTGAAGTATATGGCCCCCTTGAGCTGATCAAAGAGATAGTTTATTCGGGGAATTAGGCATCGATTCTTGAATGTGATTTTGTTTAGAGCCCGGTAATCAATGTAGAGTCGTCAGGTCCTGTCTTTATTCTACACCAACACAATTTGGATTCCACAAGGTGATGTTATAGGTCGGATGTGCCCCTTATGGATAAATTCTTGGATCTGACACTTGATCTCCTCATTTTCTAGTAGAGAGTGATGATATACTAGCCCATTTGGTAGCGGTGCATCGGGGGTCAAATCAATGGGATGCTTGACCTGACAATGCAGAGGTACTCCAATAGGTGATGATAAGATGTCTTTGTATTCTTTCACGACCTTATCCACTTGCTTCTGCTGCATGGAGAGGTTGTCCACAGAGGTCATGGATGTGGTTGCAACCTTTCACTCACTCTGAGAGCGAATCATGAAGAAGAAAAACTTATCAGTCTGATAAATGACCTTCCTGCATTGCTTGGAAGAGATCAAGGAAATATCACTAAGTGGGACTACCTCGGGTATCCTATACAATTTCCTGTTCAAAGTACTAATAACACAAAGCATGGAGTTTCCATAAATAAGGTTGGCCCAAAATAACATTACAAACTTCAAGGGGAGAAACATCACACAATACCTCATATTTGAATGGCTTTATGTCATACGACAAAAGGCACTATTAGTTGATGTGAAGATCGCTTCCTTGATGGAGCCATCCGATGGTGTAGGGTTGTGGGTGCAGCATTGTTGGCAGGGTCAGCCACTTGATGACCTCCATTGATATGATTTTCTTATGGCTACCACTATCAACGATGAAGTGCAGTGGAGTGCCTTTCACCAACATCTATGAATGAAAGAGGCGCTCTCATTCTTCTGGCTCATCAAGTTCATCGGGCTGGATCTTGGTGGTAGAAACGATGGCACTGGGTTCCATGTTAATGATATGTCTTCCCTTCTCTGGTTCTAACTTAGATTTGTAACTCGCATCTAATTAAGAGGCTTTTACTTCAACCACTAATGATTGCTTTGAGCAACAATCAACAGTGTTATGCTAGGGGATCTTATGGAAGTTGCACAACTTCTTGATATATTTCTTCGTCTTCCCATTGTCCTTATTTTCTTGCGGCTTGGATTAGTTTTCATGAGGTTTCCCATATTTTCTTTTTCCTTTGTTTTGTGGGTTAAGGCTTCCTTTTCTCTACTTATTCTATGAGGGGTTCCTAGCCCCAAATTTCCACATCTTTTGTTTAAGCTTCTGCTTGATTTTGATGGCATATCGATAGGTTGCACCCAAGGACGAGATGTCCAAAAAATCCATTTTTGTATGTATGTATCTATGTATATTGTCGTAGTACTTGAGCACCATATGTCACTCAGAATATTTGATACCCAACATGGTGCGCAAGGTATGGAAGACATTGGTGAACTCTGGGACTGTTTGGTCTCTTTCCTATCGCAGTGTGGTCCATCTTGTATACAAGTCGTCATAACTTTCAACAAGGTAGTATTGTTCCTTAATAACATCCCTAAAGGAATCCCAAGTGGCTGCAACTACAAACAATGTGGATCCTTCTATTTCATTTTGGTCACAGAAAGTCTCCCACCAATATTTGACATGGGGGACAACCTTGAGGAGTGAAAATATAATCTTTTCTCTATCGAAAAAGTTGTGGACAAAAAAAACCCTTCTAGAAGGTTTAACCATTTATCTACGACACTTGCATATATTTGAACTTCAAATATAGGAATATCAAAATTTATTTGTACCTTGAATGGGGTGGCGCTTCCACTTGAGGTGGATGTGTCACTTGTCAGTAGTCATCGAAGTATTTGTGTGAAGTTGTCCATCATCTCATTCCCTTGTCACTCAAGGGCTTCCTCGAGCAACATTTTGAAAGGATCTCATGTCCCATCGTCTTTATTTTCTATTGCCATGGGCGGTTTCTTGGGTGTGTGAGAGCATTTTTCCTCAAGAGAAACAAGCTCGAGACACAACTCTCTATACCTTGACCACATCGGGGACATGCATTAAAAAACGACAAGGAGAAGACTGCTTTGATACCACTGATCTGGATTTATGAGTGGAATGAAATGAAAGCACATATTTATAATGTTAACATAGAGACACAGTGAAAAATAACAGAGATACAATAAAACTTTACTTCTATTAAATAAGAAATATGCTGAAAACTGTAAAATGCAGATTGAAAACAAGCTTGCTAGAATGGTGGCAACTTATCTTTGGGAAGAGACGTGACAACTACGCTCATTCACAAGAAAACAAGTACAATGAGGCTCTGAAGGCATTTCTACAATAAATATGAATTCCAAAACCCTAGACATCCAAAAACCTAACCCTAGGAGATGAAGCGCCAAAAGTCATGTGGGCCCCATTGGAATAAGTTAATACATTAACTTCTAGTGGTTGTAACTTTTTCATAGATCTTCGTTCAGGGCGCACGATAGCTCATAGGAAAGGTGTTGATGAGGGGATTTATTTAGGGGGCTCAATTAGATCCTTTGGCTATCATTGAGGTGTTGGATCTTGAAAAAATGTCATTTACGCCCTCAAACTGACCCCAGAAGTTAAAAATTGTTAAACATAGTAAATATCCAAAATTGCCAAAAAACTATTTTGAGCCGATTGGAAAAGGTGGGTGGCCACTGATATCCACCTATATAAAGTTAATTCTTGAGGGGGTATTAGAGTTCAAAGAGAATATATTGAGGATCATGATCATCAGGGAGTATTTGGTCAGATGGAGGGGGCTTCTAGTAGAGGATGCTACTTGGGAGAGTGAGTAGATTTTCCAGCACCCTGGATTAATGTTGCTTGAGGACAAGCAATCTCGGGAAGGGAGGATTGTAATGTCCCTTTATGAATAGGATCTCCAGAGAGTATGTCTTAGTAGTCTAAACATCCCCTTTTATACTTTAGCCAAGGAGAAACATGGGAAATAGGGTCATTTGGTGTCATTTCACTAGGGAATGTTATATTTCGAAAGTGACATTAAGTGAAAAGTGGGAAAATCTCCTTTTAAGTGAATTAAGATAAAAATAGAAGGGCCATAAGTGAAGGAGATATATATAAAGGTCAATAGAGAACTAGGGTTTGAGTGCGTATATGAAGAGAAAAGCGACCTAATTCCTCATTATGCTAGTTTATGATTTGACATTTGAGCTCTAAGGAGAAAACACAGGCTCAAGCGAATCAATGGAGATTGTGGATTCCATGAGGAAGAAACCAGTGGGTTGATTTTAGTGTTGAGAGACACATCCTAGTCACCAGGAATATCATCCATATCTTTCATCATTTTGTAGCAGCAGTTCTACAGGTTCAGACAACTACTGCACACTTCATCAGGGTGAGGGCGCAAGTGTTGGGAGAATCAGAGGTTTAGCATGTCCCTATCAGGGAGAATACATAGATTTCCTTTCGACCCAATTGAGAGGAAGGTGGGATGCATCTTTTGAGATATTACTTTCCAGATTCAGATGAAGGAATCATCTAGGGTGCATCATTTATCTATTGGGGACGCAACACTTAGGGATACACATTTATGGTTCTAGAGAGATCATCAAACCAAATACAGGGAATCCCTTCTAACCCAGTCCACAAGAGGCTAGGGTGCTTAGATTGAGACAGTTACAACTAGATTCTGATGGTGGAATCACTAGGGTGCAATAGTTGAGAAGAGGAGGGGCACAACCCCCCAGGGGATCCCATTCGGGGTTCATACAGATCAATAGAGGGTTGGTCTTCAATATATAAATTATCGAGAGGCGATTTTAAGTCAGGGAAACCCCACTAGGATAGATTTCAGGGTTATCAGAGGATTTTAGCCACTAGGGAGAACATTCCAGTGTTGCAATAGTTGTCGTGTGAGTTGTCATGCAGATTTTGCAGTTTCCAACAGTTCTCCTTCTCACCCATTGATATGGATTTCTTCTTTATCTAAGTGTTTTTATTTAGCATTATTTTTTGTATTCTAGCTAAGATTCATCTAGTCTTGATCTAGCTGAGAGATTCATTTTATTTCCTTGCCAACTGTATTTTACCTTCAGTCATATTTCATAATATACTCGGTCACAGTTATTGTGTGTTTTATATCTATTGTATGTTTAATTATATACTGTTAAACACAAGAAACACATTCAGAACCATTGAAACACAAAGAAAAACCTTTAACCACATCCATAATCCCAAAGAGTATCATTTTTGGCAGCTAATAGTCGACAGTTCAGGAATATATTCCAATATGCGGATCTAGGGATATTACATAAAAACATGTGTGACGACAATACACATATCACAAATTTGTAAAGGACAACTAGAGGCATTTACCACAGACATATTTTTGCATGAAACACCCACTAAAAAGTAGCACGCGCAATCACAACAGACTTGGAAATAGAGTAAAGAAGAGGGACAATGCTGAAAATATGACACTAAAATGCATGCCTGGTGTTAGCACTAGGAATTACCTTCAGATTACATGGAAGGAAAGCCCGGTACCCATCAGGTTATATATGAATGTAAGAGTGTTTTAAAGGGTCAAATGGAAAGGGACTCAAAATGATAATGTTCCAACTCAGAAAACAAGGCTAGCATGCACCAACAATCAAGGTCTTGGCTAAATTCAATCAGTAATTTGGGAGTAAGTATGAATAGATGGAAGACTTGAATAAGAGGAATGTAGGGGCTACTACAAACATTAGGTCTACAAAAGCCTAAGGAAGAAAGTTTCTTAACACAATATCTTCTTGAAATCAGAAACCAAGGAAGCTAAATAAATATCATGATAATATAATGATCAAACATCCACCATAACATCACCACAATCATTCATGTGAATCATTCAAAGCATGAACATTTATCATCAGAAGAAAATAAGCTGAAAGAGAAGATGATTTCTATTAGCCAAAATGTCTTAAGTCCAGTACATAGCTAGATCAGAGTCACTTCATCAAAATATTATAGTCTAAGGGAGCCTTGCTCAACCATCCGAGCCTACTAAAGCAATTGATGTATCTATTTATAACAAAAGAGAGGCAACAGCTAGAGGTATGAGCTGGTCTCCTTCCCTTGAAAATATCTAAACATTTATTTGATCTAACAACTTAGTTAACAACCTATGCTATAAAGTAGGAAAATGTTGGTGACTAATCCAACCAAGCTTCAAACTGATTTGATTCTCTTTTGTTGCACAGCTCTTGTTTTTCCATGCGTCTTTTAGGATCATGTGGTTATCCTCATGATGCCAGTTGCTATTTCTACAATCTTCTCCATCATAATCTATCCAAAAATTTGTTAGCTTAGCCCTCCTAAATCCTCGATGTCTGTTGGTAGCTTCTTTAGGTAGCAGTATGAGTAGTGTATTTCACAACTAGGCAAGTAGAAAAGGTAGCACATTTAGGTAGCACCATTGTGCTGCGTATGTCTGCCAACCTTTTTTCTCTGTGAAATATTAGGTAGCACCTTTACATAGTGCCACTGTGCTGTGCCTGTGTGCCAACCTTTGTTCTCTGTGAAATATTAGGTAGCGCCTTTACGTAGCGCTACTGTGTTGTGCCTGTGTGTAGGTTTATTCTCTATCAGATATTAAGGATGCCTGTAGGTAGCGCCACTTATGTTGCGTCTGTGTACAGTTTTAGGTAGCACTGTCAAAAAACGCAACGCCTTCAATCTTGAGCATGTGTAGACCAAATAGTTTCCTTGCATAATGTCAAACCCATTATACTTAGATGACTTGGCAGTAATGTAGGTAGTTCAATTTACCACCGAGGGAGTTAGCACTTTGCAAAAATCCCAAAAATCTGATAATTAAATACTTATAATCATGTATAGATTGCAGAGGTGACATTTGAAAAACAGTTTACCCTCTCAAAAAGGAAACATCCTAAAAAATGGGGCTCACCTTTCACCAACTATTTTGTTACCTTGACACTTAACCTCACACTCTTTCTGGTAGAAGGAGGATCTTCTTTTGGCACAACAAGCTTCTTCTTCTTAGCAATGACAGACTTCTTTACTGGGGCTATGCTCTCCTTGACTGTTGATGTCTCTTTCTCAATAGAAGCTTCAACCAATACCTCCAAGTTTCTTTGAGCTACTTCATCTTGAAAATGCCACAACTTTGCCTTGAGTTTCCTGTTCTAAGATTGAAAACCTCTATTATGCCTATAAAGGTTTTGGAGCTGCCTGTGAAGGGGTTGGTCCTTTCATGTTGAAAACTTTTCCAAGTCAAGGGTATGGCTGTAGCCATCCATGAGCTCCTTAATTTTCACTCTGTCAGACATGGCCTCTGTTTTCAACTGAGCCACCTTTTTTCTTGCATCCCTAAGTTGTCTGATAAGTATTTTGAAGGTCTAACTGTCAGGAGGAGCAGTGACATGCACAGTCTCAATAGGTGTTTTCTCAATCTCCTCTTCCACCTGCATGGGAAGTACCTTGTCTACCTCATCAAGTTTCTTGGTGGCTTTGCTTTTACCCTTCTTCCTCTGCACAAGGGTTTCTTCTTTTCTCTCCTCAGGATTTTCAATGCCTTTACTCTTCTTCCTTTGCACATGGATTTCTTTTTTTTTTTCTCCTTGGGGTTTTCAATGCTTTTACTCTTCTTCCTTTGGATAGGGATTTCTGGTATGGATTGTTCTTCAACAACTTACCTAGGAATTGATGACCTTGTGAAAGGTCTTTTACCCTTGATTTTGACTGCTGGAGGAGAAGAAGGGAAGAGTAGTTTCTTCCCTTTATTGGATGTAGCTTTGGTAGAAGAAGGAACCTCTTCTAACCCTGGTGGAGGAGGTGGTGAAAAATCTCTTTGTGGGGAAGGACAAGCTTCCTCCTCAGCTCCTGTGACCTGCTTTCTAACCTCTGAAACTTGAACAGGGGCTCTGCCCTTTCTCTTCCTACTGTTCCATACTTTAATATCACTGGTGGGTGATAAAGGACTTGCATTCTGTGATTGAGGAGTTTATGCTAGATCCAACTTGAAATGAGAAGTAACAACAAAATTATCCCATGAAATATCTTTCTTACCCAATTTCTCAGAGACTAGCATTCTGATCAATCCAGAGTGCTAAAGGCTAGAATCCACATCCTTAGATTTGGATTGTATCATGTCTGACATATTACCTATGCTCCTTAACAAGTAATAGGGAATATTCATCTAAACCTTACCAGTAAAATTTAGCAAAATCCTTATATGGTACTGGTACAATGTGTTAAATCTCCCTTCACATGTAAAATATCTATAGATGATCTTCAAAATTCTGTCAAACTATTCAATCAATTGACTCCTCGACATACTTTTAGACAAATCACTGGCATGATGTTCAGGTTTAAAGAGATCTTTAGCATCGGTTGAACTCAAAGCCATGGATTTGAACCACTTTTCACCTGTAATGGGGATTCTTGTTGCAGCTTAGATAGAGGCTTCAATCACCTCAAATTCCAAATCCCCAACCTTGGTTCTTTTGCCATCAAAGTGTGATGCAAATTGTCTTGTTACCTCTGGATGGCCTCTCTGCATATTCTGGCAGAAAGAGAGGCATCCCACTCTTTGAAAGACCACCCTTACCATGGGCTCTGTATCAAAAAGATGCATGTCCACAAGTTCTTTCTTAACCACCTTGCCACCTTTGTGTGTCTTCCTCGATCGAGGAGTCTCCATGGCTTAGAATGAGAGATTTTAAAGGCTTATGAGATAGTAATAACTAGGAAGACTTTAAATCGAGATTCAAATGTATGAGGTTGGCCCTTTAAAATAGACTGGTGCTAGTAAGCCACGTTTTGACTATGGGAATGACACCCTTAGATTTGTACATGCACTGAAGGTTTAAACAATGAGAGGGTACTCCTGTAATTTTCCTTTTGAAACTGGGAAAACACTCTCAACTCGAATAACAAAGGAAGCATGGGAGACACAGTATGGTTATGCAATGCCTTTGTGTAGCGCGATGTGTATGCAGAGGATAAACTGTAAGCTCAATGGCTATGGCGGATGGGTGTTACAGACTTTGGCATACATGTGTGAATTTCATAGGTTTGAAATGAGAGGAAAAGAGAATAGGGTGCAAGGAAAATTCTCTCACAATTTGCAAACCTGATAATCCAAACTCTGAGTGCTAACTCTCTGTGAAAATTAATGTGCAGAGGAGGTAACATGGGATAACTATGGAGTAAACACCTGTTTGAATCTTCAGCGAAATATCAGGGTGAAGTCACGAACTTTCCGGCCTCTGGATCTACCACAACATGAGATCTGGTCATATTGTTGTTGCTTGTTCAGAACTTGTGAATTTGTGCAACACAACACTGTTGAGTTTTTCAAAATTATAAACTGTCACTAGGGCTCGTAAATGAAAGATCTTGAAGGCATCCTTTAACTGACTTCTGAAAATGAAAACAAGGAACATGACATCAGTCATGGTAATCATAAATTGTGGTGGAAATCATGATGAACGGGTAAGGCGCTACAGAACCGCCTGATGAGTGAACAACACTCCAGTTTGAAAAATGATTGGACAAGTAAGAAAGGACAACAAGGCATGCTCACGAGATCATGAGTGAGGAGAATGGTGTGTCTCATCAGTCTAGTCATGGGAGGGGAGGGATCGATCCTAATGACACATCATGAAGGGGTCCAAAACTTTATGTCATGAACTAACAAGAGTTTAAGTCCAAAAAATCAATTTGAGGATCAAACATGAGCTATGACTCAAAAGTTTATTTATCTAAGGGGACCTAACAAACATAACTTTAAAGGGATAAAATTAAAAAAATTAAAATCTAAAGCTTAAAAAAGATTAAAACAAACTAAAAGACCCAAGGCAATTTAGTGTGATAACATTGGCTCCATAGGCGATGGCATGCCCCCTGTGGGCTGCCAAGAATGAGTAGATTTAGTGCCTTATCCTAGGTCTATGGGGTCAGTTATTGAAACAAAAATAAAAAGAAAATGATAATTACAATGACATGAAGAGCCACTCAAGGCTGAAGAAAAGTACTTTTTTCAGGAAATGCCCATTGACAGGGCCACCAAAAACCTCTTCATTCTCCATATTATGCAACTTGAAAGTGTTATTAGAGAATACCCCAGATATTTTGAAAGGACGGATCCATAAAGCTTCAAATTTACCATGCTTGCCTTTATCTTTCCTCGGTGCATCCCACATGAGCACCGGATCGCCCAATTGAATATCCTCTTTGTTCACTTTTTTGTCGAAAGCCTACTTGATATTCAGTTGATGGTCATATGCTTTGTCTACAAGCTAATCCCGAGTCTGCTGCACTTCAACCATCTGCTGAATCCTTCTAATCATATGATCAGGCTCCCCTTGGTAATCTTGGAAGAATTTTGCCACAGGTAAGGCAAGCTGAGAAGGAAAAATTGCTTCAACTCCATACACCAGCTAGAAAGGGGAAAGTCCCAGGGACATTTTTACCATCACTATGTCAACCCATAGATAAAATTTTAGTTTTTAGTCCCATGCCTTTTTGTTATCCTCTAACAGCTTTTTAATTATCTTTATAATGATTTTGTTTGAGGATTTTGCAAGCCCGTTTCCCTAAGGATAGTAAGGGGTAGAATGAATCAAAGTGATCCCAAATTGTTCACATAAATGAATCAATCGTTCAACCTTGAAATATCCATCATTATCAATGACTATTCTGTCAGGACACCCAAACCTTGCCATAATGTCTTCAAGGAAACTAATGATCACTTTGTGGGAAGAATTCCTTGTAGGAATAACTTCAATCCATTTAGTAAAGTAATCTATAGTAGTCAAGATCCATCTATGTTTACCACTGGAAGTGGGATGAATTCCCTCGATAAAATCCAGGCCCCACTGCTGGAAAGGTCCTAAAGCTGCCACAGGCTTTAATGGTAAAGACTTAAGCTGTTGCTTTCTGGAGAACTTCTGACACTTAGCACAGGCTCTGATTTTAGCACAAACATCGATGAACAAAATGGGCCAGAAGTACCCAACCTTGAGGATCTTGTATGTCGTGGTTCTCTAATAATGATTCCCCCTACATGAATTGTTGTGGAAATCAGACATAATATTTTGGGCCTCTTGGGGGTCTAGGCATCTCAAAAGCACTCCTAGTGGATCCTTCCAATACAAAAATTGATCAACAAGGAAATATTTTATTGATTTGAGTTTTAAGGCTCTTACCTTGTTCCTTTCCATACCATTTGGAGGCTGTAAATTCTGCAGGAAAAATATAATGTCCTGGTACCAGCTGTGTTGGATCATGTTGTCATTGATGCCAATGGTTTGTCATTGATGCCAATGGTTTGATTACTTGGGAGATTGTTGGATCATATGTCATTGATGTAAATGGTTTGGTTTGAT
>JZKD02S1659495.1:11429-23137 GCA_000966675.3 Picea glauca
CCTCTAGATGCTTCTCTTAATAGACATATTTAGTATAAATAAGGGTCGAGGGTATGAGAACCCTAGCTTGGAGATTATTGTAACAGAGCGTTGCTTGATTGGAGGTTTCCCCCTTGAAGAGGCCTTTGAACATTTCTTTCTGAATCAAAGTGTTATTACTATTGCTATTGTTATGTCATTTCTGTGTATTGTGAAGATTATGCTGGATATTTTACTGTTATTCTTCCATTTCTAGCATTTCATTTATGTTCTGCATATTTTATATAGCTGGTATCTTGCAAGATCAAAGATCAACACATCGATGTTTTTCCATCATAAAACCCCAATGGGGAAACATCCACAACCCCAACTAAAGTGACCACTTGAGGAGTTTTATTAATGAAAAATAAAAATATTAAAAGAGAGTTTCTCACAATTGATCTTTAGCAAATGAACCTCCATGCTCTTTAAATAGATATCATGTACCAATTGAGTGTTAATACACATATCAATGTAACTTTTAAGATCGAGGAGAATATGATTCATTGGATCGCTCTATGTCTATAACATATCGTGACTATTGGATTCCAAATGCACACTAATGCATAATTAATAAACACATTAAGAAACACACTTTAACCTAACGACACATTAAACCAAGTTGATCTTAACTAACTTCTAAGTGGGATAGAATTGAAGGATTTACAAAGACGACACAATAGGATAAGGAAGGAGGTTTTATATCCTATTCCCCCTTAATGAAAACGTGTTGAACTCCTAACATAGCTCAAAGCTTAGAAAACGTTTCTTTTTAAAAAGACTTTGTGAAAATGTCTACAACTTGATATTCTATAGGGAAAAATAACACTTCAATAACTTGATCATGAGTTAGATTTATGTTGAAGTGCATGTGTATCTCAATGTGTTTGTTTCATTGATGTTGAATTGGATCTTTGGTGAGCTTGATGGCACTTTGATTTTTTCACTAGAGGGTGTTCAGATCCTGCCATTGGAATCCAAAATTTGAAATGATCTTTCTAATACACAAGGATTCTTGACTTGCATTAACCACTACTCAATACTCTAGTTTAGTTGAATAAAGAGAAATGGCATATTGTTTCTTACAATCCCAAATGACAGGTCTAGAACCAAGGCTGAAAACATAACCTGTAGTAGAATTCCGATCATCAGGGTCATCGACCCAATATGAATCAGTGAAACCAACCAATAAAGGAGTCCCCCTTGAAATGTAATGTATCTAAAATTGAAATATACCCTGGAAATACCAAAGTATCATTTTAGTTTCTTTCCAATGGTTTTTATAGGGTGTTTTCATTGTAACACACTCGAACCCCTAAACCCTACTTAGGTTGGTGGGATGTCAAAATTTATCTTTTCACTAAGCTTCTGGCCTCGGGTTAACACCCTTGTTTAACCTTTGTTTGCATGGTGCACACATGGAATTCCTCTTCGTTATCTACTCCATAATGTAGATATATTTGTGTGTAATGTGGTTGTGACAAGTCCACAGACTCGCCACCCTCTCCTTCTCAACAAATCCTTTGGAAGAATGATACTACACGAACCAGGGAATGAATCTCCCCAATACAATGGCTCTGACCCACTTGACTCAGCCATATCAATGGTCAGTGGTGAGTCAGAATCCTTTCTCATCAGGAAAGTAGGTTATACAACCCACATTTAATTCTTGATTGAACTTATCTGAAAAATATGCTCCCAACAGATCTAATGGTCATTAGGTTAGAAAATCAATGATCTCGATTTACTTGACACCTTAAAAATGTGTGATGGATAAATTATAAACTTATCTCCACCCAACATTAAGCCAGTGGGGTCTACAATTAAATCTATGACTAAGATCCTTCAGGGATGCCTCACCTAAAAATCAACAGTTCCCACCCACTCATACCTCTGTTGTTGGAAATACCCACTCTACAAGATTACATGGATTCTCCCAATCAAGAAATACTTCAATGGATATGATGGTCATTGGAACCTCACCTCCAATGTTTAGAGATCTATCATATCTCATGTATTCTCATCATTTAACGAGCACCACCACTTCGATAGGGTTCTTCCTTCTGGATGGATCGTTATTAGATCTAACGAACCATATCCCATAAACTTTGACATCGACATATCTATATCTCTCCATGTTCTCAGAATTTCGACATCAGGTTTTCCTCATCGAAATTTCCATCTTCCCATATTCTTAGACCTTCCTGAACTCTACTCTTCCGATAGGATTGTCGGATTAGCGCTCTACAGATATATGGTCTTGATATCATCAACCTATATTCCCAATAGATCATTGATCCTCATTAACTTGTGAATTTTCCATCACAATTTCACTATGGTCATGTTCTCCCAGTTATATTGAAGGATTCACCTTCCTATATACCTTCTCTAAGGCCCCATATATTTGATGAATGGTCGAGATCATATATCCTCACCAAATCAATGACTAATAAATATTTTGGGTTTAAACAAGGATTCTAACTGGGCTCATGTATTGTTTATGGACCAACTAGGTCTGCGATCTTCCTCGCACCTTCTTGTAGGGATTTCAACTCTACTCCCCCAAGATTTTAGCTAACTTCCCCAACAAACAAGAAACCTTTTTTCAATACCTTCAAATGAATATTTTAAATCCTACAAACTTTCCATTCAAGGGTTAGGGAAAACACAAAAGTATTGGCCTACACTAGACTCCCATGCATAATTATCACAACTACTTCATTAACCATTTAAGGGGAGATTATGTTTCTCTATTTTATCTTAGATTTATCATTCATTCATCTTTCACATAATATTATTAAGAATGTATTATAGTCTACAGTTACTAATAAAAAAAAATAGACATATTAGGAAAACATTTATATATTCAATGATAATTTCAACCAGCCAACTAACTAAGGGTGAATTCCTTTCCACCTAAACATAGGCTATGATGTACTCTACCTTTCTATAACATGCCATCCTCATTCTAGGCCGTGATACAACTAGGGGACTCTCATAGGTTGAATAAAAAATTCAAGGAATGGATTATGAAGGTTACTCTCCTTCAGTCCACTGGAAACAACATAAGCTTCCCTCTTCCCACTGATCTGAGGGCCTCCATGAGTTTATTAGGTTCCTTCCTAGTTGGATTTCCTCTACACAAGGGAATCCCTTCTCTGCTACATAGTAACTTAGTAACCTCCCCTTACCAGTGTCAGTTTCTTTCTAGCAAGTATCAAGTCACGATCCTCTTTGCTACAGTCTGGATATGGGTATTCTCTATTCTAGGGTGACCATTCATATCTTGGGAAAGATTCTGTTTTCCTCAGGAAAAATTCCCATTATTTTCGATGTTTCTTAGGGTTGTGTACATGAGATCTATATGCTCGCCCACATCACCATTTATTTTTTATCCACACTACTCATCTCTACGCGTGAATTTTCTCTTTACATATTTGATGTCCATATGCACACGTTATTTTATTTTGTTCCCTCTTCCTCCGCATTCCTTTTCCTCTATAGGAAATTCTCTTGTTCCTCAATATTCCACTCACTTATGTCAGAAGCAACTCCTAGGGTTTGACTCCCAAATCGAAGGGGAAATATATGCGTACTTCTGGATGACTTTGCAGTATACCCTTCACTCTTTTGAGTACAATTATGGAGGAAACCATAAATTCTCCAACTACCCAATCTTAATATCATTGATGAATTCCTTGTGGTCAAGGTAAACAAGGTAATTTGGACAAGTTAGAAATTCAAGGTTCTACATGTTTGAGTTGTATTGTTGGGAAAGCTTCCTATTTTCCTCATTAAAACTTCCCAGCTTCCCCTGCACTAGCTCCCACTCGTGGTATTATGGCCAGTACTACAAGTCTTCCCTTTGAGTCAATTGTTTGGTGTTTTTATTATCACAAACACAATTACATTATTCATTAATCATAATGCATGAATTCTTTGGCATAATTACATATTTGGGGCGGAACGATGTGTTACATTCATATGTTGGGAAACAAGAACAACAATAAAGGAAATATCAAGATGGGTATGAGTCAAATATAAGAGGATTCCAACTAACTAATGGTACAAGGTGGCATCAAATTTGGGAGAAGTACAGGTGGAAACAATTTTGACTCCAGATTGTAAGGAAAAAGGGGATGGTTTAGAACTTTCCATGTGAAAACAAAGAAGAAGATCACAAGCATATCGTTGTGAGAAATCTTACCCTATGGACATGCGACACTTGGTAAGATTCATACGACACTTGAGACAGTGCATGTGACCCTTAACAAGGTGCATACGTCACTTTGTGACACTTGCGACACTTAGGGTGTGACACTCAAGTGTGACATTTTGATGTGTCACACATACTTAGATGGAAAATAAATATTCCTTCCTTGGTTTTCAAAACTTTGAGGCCAAGGAAATAATGCGAATAGTCTGATTCTATCATTTCAAATTTATTTTTAAGGATGGTTTTCACATGGGTTAAAAGTTTAGGGTCACTACCAGTGAGGATAAGGTCATCAACACAAAGAAAACGAATTATGATATGGATTCCTACTTTCTTGTGTGACACACCAAACTGCTTGGGTGCCCAAAAGGACTCACCTACCGGAGGTGATTTCAAAATTATGATACCTTTCTTATGAAAAGGATGAACATAATAATGTAAATGCAATATCAAGAAACATGCATGACTAATAATTAAAGCATAAATAGTCATGCAAAACAATTAATAATAGCTATTATGTCTCAAACATATCATAGAGATAAATGATACACACAACATAATAAATCATAGAGAAAACACAAAAAAATTATCTTCTTAAAGAGTTTCACCAAATGGTTGCAAAAGTCGAACATTCCACCCAATATTAGACACTATTGTTCGAGATGTCAATAGTATTTAACCTCCAATCTAGGGCTATGAATCCACAAGGACAGGTCCTAGGTCGACTCTAGTTTCCCAAACTAGTCTAGAAAATCAACTCTCATGGTTTCTCAACCATACAACAATCCTGGTTTACCAACTCTCTTTCCCATCATCCTGCACAACCCAAGAGCATGAACCCCCTTCATTTCCACTCAATCCCTCAGGTTGTTCAACTCAAACTAGGGCTCCAATGCTACTAGTTAGGAAATATCAATGCTAGAGCTCCTAGGATTCTCATCTGTAGACAATCTTAGCATTACCTATCAACATTCCCATGCACATAAGCATCAAATATTTGATGGATCACTAGTAGTTCCTACAACCAATAGCCATGGTTCGGTACCTCTAGTAGCTCATCTCCCCATGCCCACAACCAAATCCAACATGAGAAAGAAGGAAATAAAATCAAGTAACCATAATAATAAATCAACCATCAACTGCTAACCCCCAAACAACCCACAGACATGGTTTATACAAATTTTAAGGCATAATGTGGCCTCCCCCAAAAGACTCACGTGACATTTTCCCTTCTCATTAAAATCAAGGGTAAAATAATATAAAAATAATATAAAGGCTCAGACCCTTAGCCCCCTTCTCTTATGGAATTATAGCCCCATATAACTCTTTTCCTTGTTCGTCTCACAGTCAACGGTGTATTTATTATTAAAATTGTTCAAAGTATTACATTCCCTAGACTCTCCCACATTTTCAATTATTCAGGAACTTCGACCTCTCATCAATAAACAAAATACATTATTAATATGGGGAATCAAAACCAGGGTATTACATCTTGGTGTAGACAATAGGGTCAAAATGACATCTAGAAA
Organism: Picea glauca; assembly: GCA_000966675.3. Classification (NCBI taxonomy): domain Eukaryota; kingdom Viridiplantae; phylum Streptophyta; class Pinopsida; order Pinales; family Pinaceae; genus Picea; species Picea glauca. The sequence goes on from JZKD02S1659495.1 coordinate 17,193, forward strand.
AACCAATGTCAAGAAGAAAGTTGTCCATTTTGGCATACCAAGCTTGAGGAGCTTGCTTAAGACCATAAAGACATTTCTTAAGGAGAAAAACAAGTATGGAGTCATTCTGGACATATCCAGGAGATTGTTCCATGTATATTTATTCTTGCAAATCCTCATGAAATAAGGTGGATTCAACATCTATCTGATGGACCTCCCATTTATGTGAGACAACAAGGGATAGAACAAGGTGGATGGAATTCATTTTTGCTATGGGAGAAAAGGTTTCATTATATTTAAAGCATTCAACTTGAGAGAACCCTTTTCCAACTAACCAAGGCTTGTGTCTTTCAACACTTCCATCTAATGCAATATTAGTTCTATACATCCATTGGCATCTAACAAGTTTTCTTCCTTTCGAAAGAGGTACAAGATCCCAGGTATCGCTCTCCAATAAAGAGAGATACTCTTCATTCATTGATGTGTCCCAATATGTATGGCATGAAGCTTCTGTGAATGTGTTTGGATTACGAGTCTCTAAAACTTGAGCCAAAAGAGAAGAGGCTCACTAGAACTATGAACATGCCTGACACTAATATGAAGGATCATTGAACAGATCATCAATTGCTTCTCATGTTGAATGTACCCATCTCAAAAGTGGTGGTGTTGGTTTAGTGTCATGTTCAATGTACTCATTTGGAGGAAGGTGAGTAGGTGGAGGTGGATTTTCATCCTCGCTTTCATCATCTAAAGAAGAAGAAACTAGGATAGGAACAAAAGATGGCACAAACATTGAAGATGTCTTGTAGGTAAAAGATGGCACAAACATCGAATTAGGCTCTCATGTCAAGATATTTTCATAAAATTTAACATCTCTTAAAATAATATTTTCATTAGAATGAGGTTGAAGAAGTCAGTAGCATTTGACATCTTCAAAATATCCAACAAAAATGAACTTCTCACTTTTAGGATGCAATGTTTTCATTTTCTCGCCAGGAATGTGAGCCCATGTCACACTACCAAATACATAGAAGTGGCTTACATTTGGCTTAATTTTTTTCCATGCTTCTTCTGGTGTTATAATTTTTAAATCCTTTGTGGGAGTGTTATTTACTATGTAATTTGCACAGTTGATGGCTTATGCCTTAGGCTCGCAGGTCAAGATATTTTCATCAAAATTAACATCTATTATAATAATGATTTCATTGGAATGAGGCTGAAGAATTCAATAGCCTTTGACATCTTCAAAATATCCAACAAAAATGCACTTCTCACTTTTAGGATGCAATTCTTTCCTTTTCTCATCAGGAAAGTGAGGCCATGCCACACTACCAGATACACATAAGTGACTTACATATGGCTTAATTTTATTCCATGCTTCTTCTAGTGTTATATTTTTTAAATATTTTTTGGGGAGTGTTATTTACTATGTAATTTGCATAGTTGATGGGTTCTGCCTAATAATGAAGAATTAATCCTTTATATTGGATCATAAAATTAACCATTTCTTTTAATGTGCAACTCTTTCTCTCAACAACACCATTTTTTTGTCGTGTATATGGAACAATGTGTTGCATATGAATTCATTGTGCAGTGTAGTAACTTGTGAATTTGTTGTTCACATATTTCCCTCCATTATCTATTCTTAATATTTGAAGTTGATGTTTAGATTGTTTTTCTACAAGTGCCTTACAGGCCAAAAACTTGTAAAAAACTTCACTCTTAACTTTTAAGAAGTAAACCCAAGTGTGTCTGGAGAAGTCATCAATGTAAGTTAAGAAATACTTGCACCCAAATAAAGAAGGAGAAGAAAGCAGACCACACAAATCATCGTGAAAAAGATGCAAAGGGGTCAAGGAGTGCAAAGAGGCACATTTGTCAAAATTGTCTCGATGATGTTTGTAGAGAACAAAACCGACACAAACACCATCTCTACGAGAAATGAGAGAAATAATAGTCATCATATGTTGATTACATAGTTTATGCAATGAGAAATAGTTTATATGACCAACCCATTGATGCCAAAGTTTTCTCATGTCATTGTTATGAGAAACACAAACTGATGGAAAAGATGATGAACCAAATTTGTCAAAATTGTGCAACCCGATAATATCATCAATAATTCCAGTTTCCAGGAGTCCATGCTTAGGATCTTTTAAATCCTTTATTACAAATTGGTGAGATGAAAACTGTATGGTTTTACCTTCACCGGAATGAGTGATCTGATACACTGATAGAAGGTTGCAGGAAAAACTTGGAACAGATAATACATCATTGAAATGACCATTATCTACCTAAACTGTTCTAGATCCTACAAAACTAAGAGATCTATCATTACCAACAAATTTTTTTTTGGTGTTACATTCATTAAGAGTATAAAATATGGCTTTATCCTTAGTCGGATGATAAGATTCTCCATAATCAATAATACACTTCTCAAAATAAGAATTAGAAGTTGCATTGAAGGAGAAACTGGAAGCATAAAGTGCATGTCCATGAGAAGAAGAGTTAGAATATGAATACCGAATACTGATGTTGTGCTTCTTCATTGTTGCTTCTAAGGCCTCCATAGTTTTGAAACATTTAGACTCCACATGGCATCTTTCTCACAAAATTTGCAATATCTGTCAGTCTTCTTACTTTTGTATTTTCTTCCTTTGTCACCATTAGGAGAAGAAGTTGGTGGAGAGGGTTTGGTACCCTTGTTTTTCTTGTTTTTGTGGCAAGGATATTTCTTCTTGGGATTCTTGGATTTGTCTTTTTTTTGGGTCATTAAGGCTTTGTTCGATGTACCGATAGTGTTGATCAATCCAAGTTGCACAAGCTTATCTTTCTCTCGAATCAGAGAATCACAAAAAGAATCAAGAGAGGGTTCTTTATAATCACTCCCTAGAGCTTATATGGTGGCATAAAAGGTAGATATAAAGACAAAATATGCACTGCCAAGATTAGCAAGAATAACATATATGCATCCGTCATCCTTCAAATATATTTTGCACTCTATACATAAAATTCTAAGTGTTTTGAACTTAGATAAATAATATTCAATGCAAGGAAAATCATTGGGACTTAAAGTCATTAACTAATTTTCACTATGGTGGGCTCGAATAATATTGTGTTTACCAAACACAACTTGAATCTTTTCCCAAACTTCATTGGGGTAATCAAATCCTTGAAGGTGAAACCTTAAATTAGGAGATTTAGACATTCTGATTAGTCAATGTGTGTCATCATTCTTATCATCCCATTTGTATTTCCTTTTGGGATTAGTGAGTTCTTGTTATTTTCCCAAGGTATACAATCCTTTACTTCTTAGTACATCCTCCATATGGGATTTCCATGAGAAGTAGTTGGTATTGGTGAGCAAAATATCATTGGAAGAAGCCATATTAAAATATGAAAAGAATATGTATTTAAAATATGAAACTAATGGTTTGGATGGAAGTATCTTGAAAAAATAGGTTGCTTAAAAAAATGACACTGAAAATAGACTTTGGATGTGAAAGTTATGCCATTTTGAAAAAAAGCATAAATGATAACCAAAGAGCCATGTGGAAAGTAGAAGTTGGTCCACATGGTGAAGCTCCTGATTATATAATTGTGTCTATAAGATCACTTTTATAAATAATTTACTTATGAAGTGACCCACTTTTATAGAATAAGTGGGAACTACTTTTACAATGAATTTATTTTGTAAATTAAAGTTGCATGCATAAGGTAACTAAAAAAGAAATATTAAAGCTACTTTATAGTGATTCACTTTTATAATTTAAGTGAAGTGCACTTTATAATGAATGCTAGTTTATATTGATTCAATTTTATAATTTAAGTGAAATGCACTCTACAATGAATGCATTACATTTTTCAAAAACTAACAAAAAAAAAAACTTGAACTCAAGACCTCTTACTAAATAAAGCAACTTTCAACCAAGTGAGCTAGTGAAAAACACTTTATAATGTTAATGATGATGTGTGTTGTTGTTTTTGTTGTTGTTATTTTAGTAGTAGTAGCTCCACCTCAAAGTGCATGCTTAAAAAAAATATATTTTCATGCATTCACACTCACAAAAAAAATTCTCTTCTCGACAACAATAAGGGGTTAGATCTTGGTTAGATTACCCGAAAAATGTATGTTTTCTCTCTATTTCTAATTTCTCGAGATTGCACAGAGCACATGACAAAGAGAATACATAGAAAATAAAACATTTTCTTCTCTATTTTTTATTTGGTGAGATCACACAGAGAATAGGAAAAGGATAATACGCAGACCAGAAAGAGTAGCAACCCAGAAATAAAAACAGAAAACCAAAACATTATCTCTACAAAAAAAATAAAAAGGGCATATTCAAGGTTTATACGTCCATGTCTAACTAAAATGGTCTTATCTTGGGAAAACATAAACCTTTTTGAGTGAAACGAAAAATCATTTCTAACTAAAATGAGTGTTTTGGACACAATGAAATAGTCATTATGGCCAAAAAATGTATGTAAATAGAATAAACTAGAGATGAAAAAACACAACTTCAAGATCTCGATCTACAATGGGATCGGGTCTTGAAATGAACCCTGATACCATGTTCGACAAAACATGGTATTCCAACAGAGGATGAAAACCTTCAGTAGCCACTCATACAACCAAATCAAAGATAAACTCACTAGTGTTTTTACATGGTAAAAATCCAATGGGGAAACATCCACGACCTCAGCCAATGTGACAACTTGAGGAATTTTATTAATGCAAAAGAAAAATATTACAAGAGAGTTTCTCACAATTGATTATCAAAAAATGACCCTCCATGCTCTTTAAATATATATCATAGACCAAACCAGTGTTAAGAAATGGATCATTGTAGCCATTAAGATTGAGGAGAATATGAGTCATTGGATCACTCTATGTCTAGAACATATTGTGACCGTCCGATTACAAATGTATACTAATGCATATTAAAGAAACGCACTTTAACCTAACGAAACATGAGACCAAGTTGATCTTATTTGACTCATATGTGTCTAAATATCCTAATAGTGTAAATTGAAAATCACATGGAAGATGTTATTGTAATGACATTGGAACCTTGTGATATGCCTTGATTGCATTAATATATTATTTAACTAATTAGAGGTTCCCAATGGGACTCCCTAATAGTAGGTCTCTAGAATTTTTTGCTCTTCTTGCATGTCAAATTCTTGGAAAATGATGGATCACCTAAAGGAATGTTTAGTAGAAGGTGGTGCCTTAGCGTGGAAGGGTGTGTGACTACAAGAAAGAGGAGTTTTAATGAATCTGTTGTAATAGATTCATGTTATTTTATAGCTAGCATCAAGAAGGAATTACATATTTAGGTGTGTTAGACAAGATAGTGAGATGAGTCTCCCCTCTGGTAGAATTATGTAGTATAGATATACTCATATAGATAAGTATTGGGATAAACTGCATACTTTATCTTATGTTATAAATATATTCTTCAATTACGAATTTGAATTTACTATTGTTGCATAAATTAGCTATGACATGCATGTTTTTCCCTTGATAATTGGTATATGTGTATGTTAGAATGCTAAGACCTTGGAGGTTTCCCAAGGAAGTGAAAGGAATTGCAGAAACATTGTGTCCAAGGTAGCCAATAAGTAACTTCCCTTGTTTTATAATTAATGGAACAACAAGAAACATTTATAGTAATTATATCGATTATGCTTTGTCATGGTGTATTAAACATGGAGGAAACAAAGTATGGAGTGCAACCAACATAAAATATTTTGAGATTCAACATTCAACATGGCTTCGAAAGAATGTGTATCTCTTATGAAACACTCATTGCTATGGTACACTTTTTTATTTGTTAATTTTTTTAAAATCCCACCCAGTTTCAGTCTCGCTGATTTTTCAGTCAAATTTAATTTCCAAACTCAGTTTCAGCACTGTTTCAGCATATGTTACAGCCTAGTGTTTCAGCATATACTCAGTG
>JZKD02S1659495.1:62647-93120 GCA_000966675.3 Picea glauca
CAATTTCCATAAGAACCCTAACAATCATGTGGGTATCATTAGTCTAAAAATTTCATCGATCGATATAGTCTTTTACCAAGAAATACTCTATGTCCCTTACCACCAAATCAAACAAAAAATCCATTGGAATAATGGGTAACTCAACCCATACTGGAGTGCTCCAAAAAAACTCATCTTTAGGATCAAATAGAGGCGACCATGGATTCAAGGATAGCATAGAGTTATCCAAAAACCACATACCTTTCATAATTGCATTTGTATCCTCCATTGAAAATAAGATGAAACCCAACCATCCTCTTGACAACAGATGAAAATTTGGTCCATAACCTAGTACCGAGAACCACACTTCGTCTACCCAACTCTGGATTCGATCCATCCCCACTTGTTGGCCTACAAAATTTCCTACCAATTTTTTCCCTATCAAATCCAATATTTGGTCCACCCTTATGTCTTCTCCTATAACCAAAGAGGTTCCCCCTTCTTGTATTTTGACAACCCTTTGCTTTCTCCTTGAAGGATTCGAGCCATGGCTCAAATGTAAAACCCCTTATAATAAAATAATATATAATTGACCTCCAATGATACATTCACTTCTCACCATAGCTATAGGGTCTATGACACCAGGAAACCGATCCAAAACAATCTGCAAACCTAATCTCCTCCTCTACTCTAAAACTTCATTCCCTAATAGAAAATATCAAACCCAAATGGTCACCTTTGACTCGAGTAGCTTCTAATTGCTTCGAGATACTCTCCACCTCATTTGAAGATCCTCCTTCATGTCTTGAAATTTATGGATAAGTACAGAGATCCCAAGTGTTTGAAAGAATATTTGATCCTCAAATATTAAGTCCTTGTCATAGTCCACCACTTGGACATCGTCTTCCATCTGTACCAAAAATATTGGCATGAAAACTTAATGTAAGAGCATCCCCATTAATACCAAATCCTAGCTAGATGTCATGAAACCCTGGACATGGACCTCCCCCCTATTTGAGAGAGATCCCCTTCATCATGGATATGTTGATTTGAATATATGTCCAATTAGATATTTTGTTGGTGTAAATGATAATTCAAATCATTGATATGAAAGAGTGAATTCAATGGTGGTGTTGGTCACTTGTTGTGAATAGAAATAACGAGAATCCTTTGAAGACTAGTGGTATTTTTCCTATTTACCGCAGAAACACGGTTGCATCATAGTAGGTACCCAAAATTAAAATTTGCCTTGCACATTTTTTCATACAAACTTCAAGTGCAGGAGAAAAAGAATCTAGAGAAAAACCTAAACCTCCATCATTAGATGCAACCTATGGAACCTTTATCCACCCTAATATACCATCAATAAAATGAAAATTATGGAAACTCTAGTCCTCCTTTGTAATGGAAACCCTAATCCACCTTCCAGTATAACATACAAACTACCAAGAACATTAATGTATGTGTCCCAATTATTGTTGTTTCATAGTAAACTTAGAGGGTATGGACGAGCATATGATTGATTACCTCAATTTGGCCATCTATTTTGGGGTGGAACTCTATGGAGAATTGTTATTGGTAGTGTAGAAAATTCCATAGAACTTCCCAAAAATCACTAAGAAAATGAGAATCGTTTCCAAATACAATGGTACAAGAAAGGTCAAATGGGCCAAGGCCTAAGAGAAGAATAAATATGCAATTTGATTCGCAATGATGGTTTTGGTGGAGGGAATGAAAATGCCCATCTTCGAAAAAACACACACCACCAAGTAAATGAAGTCGTGTTTTCAGAAACTCGTGAGAAGGTTGTTGATGAAGTACATAGAGATGGATCCCCAAGGATGGGATGGTATGGGAAGTGACTTATACAAGCCCAACTTGTGATGAGATGGATTTTCTTTTATTATAGAAAGGGAAATGACAAATGAAATATGTGATATGTATTTGCATAGTTGGCCAATACAAGTAACACTGAAAGTGTTAAAATTTATTCAAAGTGGCCAAAATGTCCTCTATAGGATTAAGAGTGTGCCTCCTCAAGAAACATAAAATGAGCTTCATTGTTGAGAATGCATAGCTAATCCATCTTATAGATTCAACCATTCTAAATAGTCTAGTCAAGGAATGGTGTCTAGTTTATCTCAATGGGTTGTTTTAATCATTGCAGCGTAGGTCCAAAAAACGGGTCACCTTCATACATTTGTTTTCATCCTTCATATGCAACAAAACTAACCTCTATAATATTAAGCACATAAACTAATGACCTACTAAGAGGTAAAATGATCTGGATTATTTTTCGGCATGAAATGAGAGTGGAGATATAATAAAGAAATGCACAGAGATATCGCGGATATCCAATAATATAAAAGAAATGTATCAGAGATGCAACCATAACAAAGAGATACAATAATACACGATTTATATTAATGAAATAAATGTACAGAGACTGTAAAAATATAGAGTGAAAGACTCGCTAGAATGGTGGTTGCTTATCTCTGAGAAGAGATGTGACGGCTACTCGCATTCCCAAGAAGATGATTACAATGAGGCTCTGAAGGCCTTTTTACAATAAACAATAATGTCAAAAACCCTAGACATCCAAAAACCTAACCCTAGGGTATGAAGCGTCAAAAGTCATGCGGGCCCCGTTTGGGTAAGTCAATACATCAACTTCTCAGGGTCGTAACTTTTGCATACGATCTATGTTTTAAGCGCACGATAGCCCGTTGGAAAGGTAACATCGAAGAGATTCATTTTGGGGGCTCAATTATGCTTTCGGATATCATTGAGAAGCTTGATACCGAAAAAACTTCATTTAGGCCCTCAAAATGGCCTCGAAAGTTAAAACTACTAAAAATAGTAAATTGCCAGAAAATTGTTTTGAGCGAGTTGGAAAAGGTGGGTGGCCACCGATATCCACCTGGATCATTAAATTACCTATTAGCATTGTCCTTCTTGTATTTAATTACCAAATGAAATAGTTGTAGATATTAGGCCCATTTTAAACAATGTTGATCATATAGCTTGGATTAAGAATTTAAAAAGATCAATAGGTGATGGTAAGAACGTAGAATAGTCTCTTTCCCCAACAAATAATGTCTCCAATGCTTGAGATCCTACACCAATGCATGTAATTCCTTATCAAATATGTTGTCTAGTCTACACCAATTGCACTTCTGTCGTCATTACCTATTCTAGGTGATAAGGCTCGGGATGAGGAATGGTGTGTAGTTTTAAGGAATCAACAAGGAATTGGGAAATTAGGTTCTTTTGGATACCTTTTTCAAAAATAGCCATGGCCATGTGGTCCTTAATTAAATGATAGTTTTACATAAAGAGGAGCTCATAGGAAGTAGCAAAGTAATTGCGAGACATAACAATCAAATTGGGGTCTACTAAAGTGGGGTTGTCAACAGTGACATTGAGTTTGGAGGATGGAGAACGGATTTTTTGTCGTTTTGTAAACAATACCTTCATTGTTTGAGTGTTACGAAGGGCACAATGTTCATCAAATGAGTGGGCTCAATTCTTGTGGAAAGTTTAAAATTTATTAGATTGTGAAGGGGTTGGGAACGGGGAATGTGTATAAGAAAGTGTGCAATGCCACATACACACATACATATACATGTGTTAATTAATCGGCTTTTTTTGTGATGAAAATAAATAAATAGTTAAATAAATCAATAATGATAATAATAATAGAAAAATAAATAAACAATAATAATAATAATAATAAATAGTTATTTATTAAGAGAGAATTCTAGAAAAATAATTGAAGGGAAAATATCATAAGGAAAATCTATTAAGGATGCATACCTAAGTAAGAGAAAATGTATTGGGTGACAAGTGGGATTTAGGTTTGGGAATTTTTGCATGGATGGATGTGAAGAATAAACTATGTAATGAGTGTTGAGGAGGTGGTTGAGAATTGAAGGGAAAAGATAAATAAGGAAAATCTAACTAAGGATGCATATTTAAGTAAAGATAAGAGAAATTATTGGGTGACAAGTGGAGTTTATGTTTGGGAATTTTTGCATGGATGGATGTGAAGAATAAACTATTTAATGAGTGTTGAGAAGGTGGTTGAAGCATCTTTTGTTTAGAGGATTTTGACCCTTAGGATTTTTTTTGAAACTTGGGCTTTAAAAGAAATAGATAAGAATAGAAATTGGTATAGGTTATTGATTGAAGAGGAGGTTGGTTGGGAGGAGAATCATTTCCATACTTGGTTGCGGCCATTGAAACCTGACATTTCCATCATCACCGTAATTATAAATAGGTTTCCCTGTGAATCTTTCAACTATGACTCGCATTATACTACCCTTCTATTGATTATGCTAATGTTAATAATTATGTGTTTATTTAAAAGTTATGTGGACAAGTTCATTAAGTAATTTTTTACACCTTGGTCATTATAAATGGTAACAAAGATGTGACTTTAACCATGGGATCCTATAGACCACTCCAAGTCATATATATATATGTGTGTGGTTCTTATAAGTATGAAGTCTTGCACTGTGTGGCCTATCATTCTGCATTTATAAAATTGAATCCTGTGTAGATTTCATTTCTTTCAATCTAAATTGAAATTTCCATTAAATTTCCATTGGGCTTGAATCAATGAAGCATATACGTTGAATGTTTTCAGTGTTCCATAAATATATATTCACATTGGCTATTGGCTATGATTGCATTGTAACTGTGTTCAAGCACGCATCATTAATGGAGGTCTTCGTATAATTAATTACCCCTTTTGTTTGAACTGGTCCATGAACTGAAGGTAAAAGTAATGATTTCTCCTCGAAAGAAATCATTCAGAAGACGATGTGGTGTGAAATTTTAGTAGTAAGAGCAGAGAGGTGTTTCGGGGCCAAGGATTGAAAACTAGGATTGCTCCTTGGAACTAACTAAAATAGAAATATAGAGTCATTTCAGTTCTTGATAGAAATACATCCCAATGTTTTGTTAACATTTAAAGTCCAGTCTCACACAACACAGTGAAAAAAAATTGATCTCACTGCTCAGCTTTTAAGAGAACAATGTCCAGTCCCTTGCACAGCACCCATGGAAATGGAAATTAATTTCTACTTTTACAACTGAGTGTCTCACGTAGAGAATAGCAAACAAGAAATTTGAAACCCCTTCACTGTCGACCTATCCAGGGAATTATGATCTCTTAAGGAGAATGGCCTACCTTTATAATCAATCTACTCTTCGATTTAACTTAGCAAATCTCGCTTCCACAAGCCCAACCATCACTTCTACTGAGTGTAAGTGCATGTGTATTGAATCCCTTCTAAAAAAATGTTCATATATCATTTTTTATATCTCTATGTCTTGATTTTCTCTTCCTTTCTCTCTATCCCAATTGATGTGTGTGTCTAGATCTCCATTGTGTTTCCATTTTTCACCATGTCCAGTGTTTCAATATCCCAAAACAAGGAACACTTAGAAACCCTCCTACAGAAAATTGGACTTCATGTTCAATTTTTTCTCTGATTATTGCCATCCATTTTACTCAGTGGATGGATGGATTGAATGAAGATGAACGTCAATTGATATTTTTTTCATTTAACAAGATGACTAAGTTGGCGGGTTCAGCTCAATCGAATTACAGAAACAATGAAGTCCCATTGGATTACCAGCAGTGAGAGCAAACCTTATTCTAAGCAGAATGGCCTGTTCATAGGAATCAAGAAAAAAATGGATTTCCTTATGTGTATGCATCGAGAATAAGGGATTTGCTAATCTATATAAAACACCAGTATAACAAGAGTGTGTCTCGGCATGATGTCTCTCACGGAAGAAGAGTGTCTCTGCATTATGTCATTGATGGTTCCTCCATGAGTCCTTAGGGTGGAAAACAAGTAACAGTTAGTCATGACAGATTTTTTTGAATTTATGAAATAACTGATATATTCTTGGAAACTTAATAATGAAGAAAACTCAACTAAAAGGTGAGGCCTATGCTGTGTTTTCTTTTCTTCTGTTATGAAAATGCAAATACAAAGAAAGAGACATTCATTGTGGAGTTTCCTTTGTTTCCTTTGTTTCCTTTGACATCGTGGCCTATATGGATGCCAAAGAATATTTCCCTCTTGTGTTATGTGCTCAAAATACCACTCCTAGTTGTTGTGCTCAACTATGGAACAAGTGCAATGTTAAAGAATGGAACCCTTTATCCTCCTAGCACTATAGTATTTAACATAGCTTGATAGTTGTATAGGGTTAGGGTATAAGGTTTGAAAATTCTAGAATATTCTTGAAAATATAGACATGTCTAGCCCCACACGTTTGAGTAAGGAGGACTGACTTGACATCCACTCATACCATGATGGTCAACATGGTAGGTCAACTTGTGAGAGGCATAACTTTGGCATACGAACTCTGATTGAGGTGATTCTTGCACCGTTGGAAACGAATCACTATGTAGAATATGAAATCTTCTTCAAAAACATGTTTTGGACCCAAAAAAATGGTGTTTGATGCCTCAACATGGTTCTGGAATATTTCAAATGGTTTCTAACTCCATTTTTCCAAATTGGGACTTGGCGCTAACCACTATTTTCCACCCAAAAGACACTAAGATAAAAATTATATAATGATCCAATATTGATCACTTTCAAAAGGAAGAAGGTCTCACCCAAAACACTTATGATAATTTCCATGTTATTAATTCGAAAATTATTAAAGATGTTATGGAATTGTGCATTCCATTATTTATCCTTTGATCACATTTATTTAAACCAACTAAAATAATAACATGAAAATCAAATATAACAACATACAAATCATCCGTACACAAACACATGGGAAAATAGTTCTATGTTATATTAACATAGAAGTATAACTCATTGACAAAACTCATTATAAATTCATTGACTCAAAACTCTCATCTCTTATAACAACAACCACTCTTCACAATTATTAAATTTTTACAGTGACAACTAAAACTCTCATATATATAGGTGACTAGGTTAGTTTTAGAAGGTTTACAAATATATCAGTGTATAATTTTTTTAGTTGTAACCCATTCCTACAACAACAAAAAAAATCTTACACCTTTAGAGACATGCACATAGGGTCAAAAGATATGAGCTATATAAGGCATTGTTGGGTTTAGGTGTGCTCAAGCTTCAACAAAACCACATACTTGAGCTTACATGGTCTCATGGCTTCTATGGATTCATCGTCCATTGAAATCCTCTCTACTTTAGCACTTAGTAAAATCTAGGCCACAACACTACTCCACTACACTCGTGGAATTAATAGTTTCACGGATGCTCCTAAATTAAAAATATTCATTGGATCAATGCTCAATTCGACTTGATTCGTACAAAATCCAATATAAATGAGTTCGTGTTGAGGAAATTGATATTTCATTTTCACCATCAAATTCTCTCTCTTTAGCATTACAAATATTTGTTATAAATGGTGCAAGTGATCTTCTCAAGTTTTGTTGAAAATAAGTATGTCATCCAAATACATGGTTATAAATGAGTTAAGAGTGAGTCTCATTAGTTCATTTATACCATTAAGGTTATGGGAATTAATAAGACTTGGTTACATTACCATTAATTCAAATGGTGTTTGGCTCATTTTAAAGGATGATGTTTTCTAATTGTCTTTTAGTTAGATACATATTTAGTGGTTGTTGTGCTTAAGGTTAATATTACTAAAGAATTTTTCTCGTTGAAGCTAATCTAACATGTTTCTTGTAATATCGTAGTTTTGATTCCTTGACCAGTAATGTATATGCGTACATTACGAATGGATAAAATCCACTTGATGTAATATATAAAATTGTACATTGAATGATAACAAACAAACAAAAAATGCATTACAGGTTGTAGAAGGAGAAGGACAAAAAAATATGGAGTTATGACTCCACAAAAGAGAAATTAAAGGAGGATAAAGGAAGATAATATTATTTATAATCCTAAGTCCTTAACCCTTCTTAATTATAATTTCTTAATACTTGTGATTAGTTCTAATAGAGGGGAAATATGTACAACCCACGAAGACATGTGGGTTATCATTAGCATGCAAATATACTTCACATTTTTTTGTCCAAGTCATTATTATTCATTTTTTTGTTTGCTAGCATGCTCGTTACCTGCGGGACTAACCTGTGGTCTAAGAAACCACGATCTAGGGGCATCTAAGTCATCAAAATCACCCTGGGATCGCACCCAGATTGGGCCACACCAACCCTTAACATTGTTGTATTTTTTTGGGTGTCTCCTCCCAACTATTGCAAGTTTCGAACCTTGGCCACCTTACAGAACAAAACCCTCGAAATCCAATCGCACTAGCGAGATTTTACTACAAGTCATTGTTATTCATGTTCATTCTTCTTAGATTTTTTTATCTCTCTAAGATTAAGCTACCATATTACTACTGTAATAAAATTATGGAAAACTACTACTATGAAACTATGAGGGAATTATGACTGCATGCAAGAGAAATTATTAAGGAAAATTAATTACAGGTGATCCTTGGAATCCTAGTAATGTGTTTCATGCCCAGTCTGTGTTGGATCCATAGAGGGAAATGGGATAACTTGAGGAAATTCATAGCAAAAGGGGATCTCATTCCTTTCGTTTTGTAAGCTAAGGGGAAAGAGGGTTGGTCATTTGCAATAGTTGGAGGGGTTAAGAATTTATGAATTTTAGGAACTGGGCTATGTGAAGAGAGTTAGATCTATCCATAGGTAAATTCGTCCTTGTGGATTTATAGCCTCAACTCGAGGTTGGCCTATGTTGCAAAGAGATGAAGCTTAATAAATAGCTTGTGTTTGGGTGGAACATCCTTCTTCTACAACCAGTTAGTGGTTAATTTCCAGAAACATTAGTGTTCATGATTTATTTGTGAATATGTTGAATCAATGTTGTTTATGTTATGGATTGAATCATTTTTATTTTTGTTTAGTTTTGTTTGCATTTTTAAGTCTATATATGTAAACCTTGGTGCCATTGTCCATTAAATGATTTAATTATTTTTTCATAAATCTACATTGTCATGATTGCATGCATTAATTAACTAATAATAAGATAATGAAAAAAGATATCATAGAAACAAATTTGGAATGAAATTGGTGGCTTCAAAAAGTACTCCATATTCCCAATAAAGAACATAAGGATTACATTACATTTATATCTGTGGAAATGGATATCAATTCTTAATGGTAATTTGATTAACAAAACGATAATCCATGTACATTCTCACTATATAACATTTATTTAGTAATAAAACTATGGTTGATCCATAGCGCAATGCATTGGGGAGGAAATACCTTCTCCAGCAACCTCTGAATTTGACTCTTTATCTCTTCATTCTCAAACAATAAAGTCCCATGCAAAATCCCATTTTGTATAACAATTCTAAATTGTAGGTTGATGTTGTGTTCAATTACACACATTGGATTAGTGCTATAATAACTTGTCCAATTGCTTCATCTCTTATGAATTATCATGCCATGCAAAAATTACATGCGATGAGTCATCAAGGTCCTATAATTAATTGGAGAGTGTCACTCTCTTTTGGTCTCATAGCAAGCATGGAAATATGTTATGTGGATTTGATTACTCTATAATCTTTAACGACAAAAACTAGCGATGAGGGTGCTACATCTTCACGTGTAGTCATCAAATTAGCTTGGACATATTTGACTACAATATAATGGTTCTTTCATTAATGATAGATAACATCTCGATCACATAGGTATGGGTTGTCTAAAATAAAACCGTACACATCTAATGGAACAACATTAAACTCTACTTAATTAATGTAAGTAATTGAAATGGAAATATTTATTATAGATAACATCTCGATCACATAGGTATGGGTTGTCTAAAATAAAACCGTACACATCTAATGGAACAACATTAAACTCTACTTAATTAATGTAAGTAATTGAAATGGAAATATTTATTTTGGATATATGTATGTTGGACATGTAGATCCTTAATATTACTTAGCTAACAAAAGGAATAAGGCTTAAGATGTATAACTATAGAAAAAATTGTGTTTTTTCACTACCACTTCAAAAATGAGATCTTGTTGGTTGTTAGTATTAAAAATTGTAGCTTCAAGCTCCCTTATCTAGGTTTTAATGGAGAACAATATCTCATGTTGAATAATTAGGTTTAATTGTGCAACTAGTTTGAACAATTGTCATTAAGGAGAAGCATTGTATCATGGAGTCTAGTACTATAAATTATTTTCCTCTCTATTATGCCATGGTTCAATAATTGTGAGGGGTGTTCTTAGTCTATGTGGTGTACTTCCTTTGGTAATTTGAATTTAGTCTTTGGTTGCATGGTCCCATTAAATGTCTTTCTTAGCATAACATATTTTTCATTGATCTTCTTCCCTTAAATGTAAATAGCATTAGAAGCATTATTTGGTTTCCTCCAACTAGTCTTAGTATTTGCTAACTTTTATTTACAAAAATCATCTCTTAAGAGTGTGTATGTCAACTCGCTCCTTTCGAGTTGGTGTGATTAGTTTTCCAATGAAATTTGTCATCAGCTTTGCTTCTTCATCCATCATTATTAGATGAACAGTGCAATGGTTGAATTGTCGTTTGTAAGCATATATCATTTTATTAGACTTTTAGCACAAGATTTTTCATTGTTCTATCTCCTTCCAATAATTGATGGAACATAATTTGTCCTTGGGAATGATATTGAAATCATCCTACATCATGGCTTGTGTAAGGTACCATATGCATTATGCAAAGTAGAAAAAAAAAATTTATGGCAAATATCAGTGGAAAAAGAAAAATATAGAGAACAATAACACCAAAAATGATATTTTTATTTATAGAAATCCAAGTTCACTTGCATCTTCGAGGGGGAAACCTCCAACAGAGAAGAGTTCATTTACAAAATAATTCCCAAGACAACTTTTCCTTTCTTATGCTCCTATTTATACTATTTCAATATTCTAGAGAACATTATAGAGGAAGATCTTTCTAGAAGCGGAACCTTCTATTAAGCCTTCTTACATTAGACATGTTCATATTATTACATAGACCTTATTTACTAGTGTTGGCCTTTATTACATAGAAAACATGTTATTCTATCTACTTGAGGGGTTAGGGAGGTTAGGACCCTAACAATCCCTCTCCCTTCAGAAACATTTTTTTCCTCAAGGATTGATATGAGGAAATTGTTGCAGAATGAAAGTTGGTTCTCATGTGGAATCCTCTGGTGGTGTATCCTTCCACTTAACTAAAACTTCCTTGATTGTGTGCTAATGGACATGATGCTTAGGATGGTCCAAGACTTTTTGGGGTTGCAACCAAACATAGCCTTCTTCATCCAATTTAGGGAGACTGGTAGGAGTCTGGCACTTGGTTCCAATAACTTTATTCAAGAAAGATACATGAAATAGAGGATGGAGCTTAGTGTGAATGGGGAGATCTAACTTGTACACCATAGGCCCTGCACACTTGAGAATGGTATATGGGCCATAAAAATTGGGAGCAAGTTTCTGACAATGATCTTCTTTGATTGATGTTTTCTTGTAAGGTTGCAGACAAAGAAATACATGATCTCCTTTATCAAATTGGCTTTCTAAACGTCCCTAATCAGCTTGTTTCTTCATGCAATTCTTAGCCATGACTAAATTATCTTTGAGGGTACATAGAATGGTAGCTCAGACTATCAACTTCCTAGACCTTGGAGAGACTAGGCAAGTAGGAGAAGACAGAAGGCGACTTTTGACCATAGACCACTTCAAATGGAGACATGCAAGTGGAAGCATGGTAAGAGGTGTTGTGCAACCATTCAATGAGCGGTGACCACTAAGCCCATTTATTTTTTATGTCATATGCAAAAAACCAAAAATATGTTTCCAATCACTTGTTGAAAACTTCAATTTCACCATCATTATGGGGATGATAGGTTGAGTTGGGATGAAATTAGGTGCCATGTAGCTTAAACACTTCCTACCAACATTTGTTGGTGAAATTTGGATCATGGTCAGAGACAATAGAAAGGGGCATGCCATGAAGTTTGAAGATATTATCCATGAAAATTTGAGCCATTGTGGATGTTGTGAATGAGTGTTGGAGGGGACATAAAAGAGCATATTTGGAAAGGTGATCTACTACAACCATGATTATTGGTTGTTTACCTGATTTGGGTAAGTTGACAATGAAATCCATAGAAATATTCATCCAGATAGCAGGTGGAATAGGTATAGGTTGTAGTGTGCTCAGAATTTTAATTGTTTCACACTTATTGCATTGACAATAATCACATTCAACCACAAAGGTGTGGATGTCCTGTTTCAAGCCTTCCCAGAAAAATAACATTTGATCCTTTCATAGGTTTTGTGAAAACCTGGATGTTGGTGAAGCATGAATCTTAGAGATAATAGTGTATTTAATGTGAGAATAAGGGTGTTATCACCAAAAAAATTATCATAGAAATACAAACAATGGTTGAAGAAAGTACCAACACAACATATCAATCAACATCCCTCCAGCATTTACAAAATCAATTCAGCAAGTCACAAAACTATACAAATAGTCCCTTGATTTTCTGTGCAAGTTCCTCAAATCCTACCTACGCACATCTGCATGATTCAACATGGTTAAATCAGTGAAATTTGCACATTCTGTGCAATTGTTCTAAGAACAACCCACGCAGATGCAAAAATTGTGCATTAATGCATTTGGTCGGGCCTCAACCACTTCTAGATTGAGATGTACCTTGACAAGACACCCAAATCGGTCTGAACTCTAACCCTAGGGCTATGGAAAGGATGGGTGGTACCTCTAAAATAGCCACCATTCACACTAGAAACAATTTATGTAGTAGATTGTATTGGTCCTATAAATACATGCTTGGGGGATGCAAACAAACAAGGAATTCATTAATATTATTATATTGTTCATTTTCTTTTAGAGAATGATATAAAAATAATTGGATGTTAATTTACTCTTAAAGATACATGTTAACATCTAACATGATTCAAAATATTTCTTGATCGTCTTTGACAAATTTTCTTAAGACATGTGAATCTTTCACTTATCCAAAACCTCATGAAATGATGAATAATTTGCAGAATAATGAGAGAAAACACAACAGAAAATAAAAGAACTAATAAGACAAGATTTTATGACAGAGTTCACCTCTTCTATGCTACATCTCCAAGTCCCCTTCAACAGTGAGACTACTCTTCATTAATCTCAAATGTCAAAAATTACAATGAAAATGGACTTGCAAAAGCCAATCTTGAAGTCAATCTTCAATTATGCTACTCAATCCTAGAAATAGAGGTTACCATTGAATTCCTCTTGAAATTTTGAGAAAATGAGTATAAAATCGACTATATTCTGAAGTGGATCAATATGACTCCCTTCTTCATGCAAAACAATGCACTCAAATTCTCATACAAGGAAATTTGAACTAAGATCTTCATAGACACATCTTAGCACAAAATAAACATCATCATCATGCTCCTCTTGAAAAACTGAGACAAATGAGTATAAACATGACTATGTTTTGACATTGTGCTCAATGGCACACAAAACAATGAAACACCATAACTAGGCACCTCTTGGCATGCAAATCGAGACAATCTGTATTGTACCCTTGCATGGAAATCTATGTCTCATACTCTGTACTTTGGACTCTCATGTCCTGTCTCGTAATCCATGCCATTTATATAACATAGGTCGACCAAATTGTGTCTTGACCTTCATGATAACTTTGACATCAACTTAAATGCATTTTTGTTGGAATCCCCATAACATAAGGCGCCTTTGGCTTGTTGTTTAATATGTTGGCATGCATGGGAGGAGGTCATGGGTTCGACTCCGTGGACCTCTTCCCCCTTTGGCGCTTTCTTATATGTTATATTAATGTTTTTGGATATATTTTGTTATATATGCGATGGAATACATAATATGACCCCCGAAAATATTGGACTATGGTTTCACATTAATCATGGGATCGGGGGAATAAATACAAGTCAAGCCATATATGGTTAAGTAATATGTGGTGGGAATAATGGTAAGTCATTGGAGTATTAGGAGAGAGACTTGGTTTCGATCCTTTGGGATCTCAACAAAAATTTGGTTTAACCTTAGCCATACTAGGGCAATGGGAGACTGCCATGTGGCGTTCCCTTATTGGTCCATATGTGCCTATACGATCATGCCATGTGTTAAACGTTGGTTGGTCCATGTCACTGCTTGATCACCTTTATGGCATGCCAAATCAGTTGTACGACTTGTATGGATGTGCCATGTGTCACCCTTCCAGTGGTTCCATGTGTCACCCCCTTTTGACCTTTTGGCCTTGTTTGACCAAAACTTTGAAGAGCCATAACTTTCTCATAGGATGTCCATTTGAGGTGATTCACACGTCGTTGGAAATATCTCATCGAGGTCTACACAATGAATTCATTTTTAAAATCATTTTAAATTATCAATTTTTTAACATTTCTGGATCCGCCTAGATCTCTTTGAGTGTTATGGATCCTCCTGAATCACACCTTCCCACTAAATAAATGTTGGTCCTCCAAAAGTACAGATATTTCAACAACTCAGTGATGATAACTCTTCCTCACTCTTCCAAATTGTGGCCCAACCTTCACACTAACGTCGACATCAACTTAAATGCATTTTTGTTGGAATCCCTGTAATATAAGGCGCTTTTGGCTTGTTTCTTAAGATGTTGGCATGCATGGGAGGAGGTCACAGGTTCGACTCCATGGACCTCTCCCCCATTTGGCGCTTTTTTATATGTTATATTAATGTTTTTGGATATAGTTTGTTATATATGTGATGGAATACATAATATAACCGCCGCGAATATTGGACTATGGTTTCACATTAATCATGGGATCGGGGGCTATTCCCTCAATCCTATTTTCCCGCCAACTAAAGCTTAAACCAACATAAATACAAGTCAAGCCATATATGGTTAAGTAATATGCAATGGGTATAATGGTAAGTCATTGGAGTATTAGGCGAGAGACTTAGGTTCGATCCTTCGGGCTCTCAACAAACTTTTATTCAACCTTGGCCATATCCAATGGGAGACTACCATGTGGTGGTCCCTCATTGATCCATCTGTTCCTATACGGTCATGCCATGTGTTAAACATTGGTTGGTCCATATCATTGCTTGATCACATGTATGGCCTGCCAACTCAGCTATACGACTTGTACGGATGTGCCACGTGTCACCCTTCCAGTGGTTCCACGTGTCACCCCCTGTTGACCTTTTTTGACCAAAAATTTGAAGAGCCATAACTTTCTCATACACTGTCCATTTGAGGCAATTCACGCATCATTATAAATCTCTCATCGAGTTCTACGCAATGAAGTCATTTTTAAAAGCATTTTAAATGATCAATTTTGTATCATTTCTGGATCCACCTAGATCTCTCTTGAGTGTTATGGATCCTCCTGGATCACACCTTGTAAATCCCTATTCTGATCTGAGATAGTAAATCCTTGTTCTATCTGTATAAATTCTTAAGCTGCCTATGGAGGAGCAGAAATGTCTTTGCTACAAACCTGGCCTCATCAATAGTTTCTCGATATATATCCATAAGGCCATTCAACTTTTTTCTTTCAGCCAACCCTTCTCCCTTTAAGTTAGAAATTTCCTTTCTAGATTCTTTAAGTTGTCTGTTCAGTATTTTGAAGGTGGGGTTTTCTGGGGGAGTGGTTATGTCTATGACCTCAATATGCTTTTCAACTACTTCAGCTTTACCTTTACTCTTTCTCTTGATGGGAGCTTCCACTATGTCCTCTTTTTCAACACTTTCCTTCTTTTTTGATGACCTAGTGAAAGGCCTCCTAGCTCTAGCTTCAACTGCAACAGCTAGTGAGGGGAAGAGAAACCTTCTTCCTTTTATGCATGTGGTTGTAGTTGATGGAGATTTTGCTGACTCTAGAACTAGCTTGAGTGAAAACTCCCTTTATGGAGAGTAATGAGATCCCTCTTCTCCTTCTTGTTCCTTAGTTGCATCATTATTGTTAAAAATGTCTTTGATATTCCTCTTCTTACTTGTCTCTGTGTGTACAGTGTTGTTAGCCTGAAGAGGACTCTGCACCTTGGATTGTGGAGTAGGAGAAACATTCAATTGAAAATTTTCAGAAGCAATGAACTGATCCCAATCAATGTTTGTCTTCTTTAAATCCTACATCACAAGCATCGTAATCAATCCTGAGTGAAAAACACTTGTGTCAACAGCCTTTGACTTATCCTGGACTCTATCAACCATTTTTCCAATGCTTCTAAACAAATAGAAATGGAGGTTCATGAAGTCTTTGCCTATGAAGTGCAGCAAAAGTCTAATGTGGTATTGATAAATCATATTGAACCTGGCCTCACAGGTGAAATATATTTGGCTTACCCTTATCATCTTATCAAATCCTTCAATCATGTGGCTCCTAGGCACTCCCTTTGATAGATTATCTCTGTGACATTCTGGTTTAAGGAACTCTTTAGAAAAGGTTGCATTTAGGTTCATGGCCTTAAACCACCTTTCACCAGTATTGGATATCTCATTAGTTGCTACTATGGTTTCTTCATATACCTCAAGTTCAAGTGTCCTAACTTTAGTTTTGGTTCCATCAAAATTCAAAGCAAATTCTCTAGCCACCTCAGGGTGCCCCCTTTGCATTTTCTGACAGAAATTAAAACATCCCACTCTTTGGAAGACATCCATGATCAGAGGTTCAATGGTAAACAATTTCATTTCATAGGGCTCGACCCTCACAATTCCCCCTCCCTTGTGATCCTTCTTCTATTGTGGAGTATTCATTGATGTCATAGGAAGAAAACTAAACCAACAATTTGAGTGATGTAAGAGGTAAAACAGAAAAATAGAGGATTTAGGGTTTTGATGGATAATTTCTTTCAAAGGCTGGTTCTATCTAAGGATTTAGTGTTCTTCATCCTATTTGACCTCCAGGCTTATGAAAGGACAGTTGATAGTTAGGAAATGAAAGAAGACTACACAGTAAAATGGAGATACAAGGAGAAAGTTTGCTGCAAAAAGATTTTGTTCAATACTTCACCATCATTTTTACAAAATTCAACATAACTTTACTAGAAAAAGTCTTTTTAAAATTTCCAAAATAGATAGACTTGAAATAGAATAGAGATCTTGATGAAAAAAACTTGGTACAGGTTCTACAGAAGGTCAATAACAGTGCTAAGTTATTGCACAGATTTTGAGCACTGAAACATGGGATTCGTAGCAGAGTTTGTAGTAAGCAGAAATGGCCAGATATGGGATAGGCAAGATGGCCTGACAGCAAGGTTTGTTTAAATTTTGGTAAAAATAGTTGACATCTTTGCGAATTGGTTTAGAATCATGATAATAGGGGTAATTAATAAAGTTGGCAGCGTGGATCACTAGTTCGCAGCGCCTAGGAGAAGAAATGATAAGCACGGCCTTTTATTGTTCTTCAACAGAGATAAAAATGCCATGGAGTACCTGCAGGCTTGTTGGCGGGGAATTGATCATACCAGGGTCCTTCTCAGGTTACCAACAAAAGGTACCTTGTAGTCTAGAGCATTGGCATTTTCATCTTCTTCAAAGAAAAGAAGTCTCACTCAAAGCGCAACCAAGACAGAAGGATAGGGAAGGGAAAGGAGAATACTTAGGTGGGTTCCCAGAACCTTCAAGATTCACCATGATCTTGCGCAAGACATGCTAACTACAGAACAGGTATGAGCTCACATACACAGGAACTGAAGCTACTTAGGTTGTGCAAAGAATTCATACACAGAAACATCATATGGAACTTATGAAGCATAAAGAAGTACTGTAAAGATACAATGCACAAGCATAAACACAGAATGACACATCATATTTCAAAAAAAAATATCCTTCTTCATATATTATCATCAGATCTTATCATATACAACCTCAGAGATACAAAGTGATGCTCTGTTATAGACCTTTGGCTCTGGACCCATGTCGCAGATCTCTATTCCCCCAAAACTATATACAGATTACATTTACAGAACTAAAACCCAACCTATCAACAATAGACAACAAGAAGAAGAACAGCCCAAACCCGACAACAACAATAAAAACAACCTGAACCCCTTTACAATTGTATACATCTCTTATATATAAGCAGAGTAGGTTCTTATGTCTTTGAGCTCTCATGCTTTCTTGTTCTGTTGCAACTACTTTTGACTTGTTGGCGTTGCGTTGTCCTTTTCCACAATCGATTTTTGTTACTTTTCCTTACTTTGTTGTCCATCTTCTTCTATAACTTGTGCAACTCATTCTAAACCAAAACCGGTACTGTAGTCCTTCTTGCGCAACTTCCAATCCAAAAACAAGGAGCCCAACAGGCTCCGACCACAAGCCTTGACTCACCCTCGAGTCAAGTACTTGGCTCTTTCACAGCTTCTAGGAGCAACTATTGCTTTCCCTTGTCCTCCTTTTCCTCTTTATTGTCTTCTTCTAATTGTGCTTTATCTTTCTATTCCTCTTCAAACGAAGGGCCAAACTCTAGGACCAACTCAAAGGCCCGCTTCTTGACTTCTTGAAAGCTCCCAACTTTGTCCTGCCATTTCCTGGCAAGGAGTGAGGCATCGGTGACAAACTGTTGGGTCACATCTGTGATACATTCCTTGGGCTTAGATGTGACCAAAGAGTTCCATTCAAAGTCTTTTTTTGCATCGACCTGATGCATTTTCATATATACTCTCTGAATGACAGGTCGAAAGTCACGCAGCTCCTTCTTGGCTATGGATTGCACCTCGAATAGAGTGTTCATCTCATTATCCGCTTGTTGAATTTGATCGAACTTTTGTTGTTGCTCCAGTGGATCCATAGTAGCCACAACTTCCTCATTCAGCAACTGGATTCTAGTGTGCATATCTTCTAGAGTCTAGTTGTGCCTATCGATGATGCCCATCCAATCGTTGACTTCTCTGCATATTTTTGTGCACTCAATTGTGCGCTTGTGTAGTGATGCTCGGGCATTGTTTCCTTCTAGCACTATTTTCTCCATCTGCTCCTACATCTTTCGAGGTTGTTGCTCTGCTTCTTGCTTACTCTGTCTCAACTGCACTTCCATATTCTCATCATGAATGGCCAATTGTGACCATGCTCCTTGGAGTAGTTCAATTTTATGCTTCGGCTCTCTTGCATCACTAGATTCTAGCATTTGGGGTGCGACCTTCTGTATTTTCGTCCAAGCTTCAGCAAGCCTCTCCTGAACTCTTTCCATTTTGTGCTCCACATGGATCTTAGCGTGTGCTTCCTATTTTATACACTCTTTCGAAAGGAGTGCTTCCTCCCTTGCGAACTTTGCAAACCTTTCGGCCTGTTGGATCCTCTGCTCCATTTGATCAATTGAGGCTCTGATCATTCCAACTAGGTGTGTTGTTGGCCACTGTGAAAGGTCAGCGGATGAAGGGGTGGCATCCCTGGGCGATCGGACATGTAGTGGAAGTCCATTGGTCATTGAATGTTCTGAGGGAGTCTCTACCTCCTCCTCTCCTATGGATGGTCCTAGAAAAATCCCCAACCTCAATGTTGATGGTAGGAGTGTTAGAACCTTTGTTCTAGCCAAGCAGAGTTGCAACAACTATGTGCACTACTAAGGGTTTTGGAGAACTGGCTCCATATGCTCCTGTGTTGATGTTGCGCTTTGCCCTGAAGTTATCTCTGGTTCCTTTTGAACCTCTGGTATCTCCTCCTCTTTATGTGCCTCCCCTTCCAGAGTTGTGCTTCCCATGGCACCCTCAGCCTTGGTCATTGAGGAAGTGTGTTGGGGACTTCACACTTCCGTCTTTTCTATCGTTTGCATCTTTGTTGATGACAGAGTATCCTTATGCTACACAAAATTTATCTATTGGTTCTAGGATTTAGGATTCGGGACAGTCAATTGTAGGCTCTGCTCAAGTAATTTTCAATTTGTACCAGGAAGTTTTGGCCTCTTCTCAGGTAACTATGGATTTGGACCAGGGAGTTCTGGCCTCTGCTCGGGTATTTCTGGGGGATCGAGTTGCATGAGTTCTCGATATGTGGTTTGGGGTTGACTGTCGATTTCTAGAGGTAGCGACTGGGGTTTTGGTGGTGATGGAGGGTCCTCGGTGATGATGGTGGATGGATGGGTGTCAAGCTCAGGGTCATCATGAATATGTATGATGGGGGCTTATCTAACCGATGAGCGAGTGCGAGGGACGGTGGATGAGATAGGTCGGGGGTTCATAACCTTGCTCGGTGAGATCCTCGTCCTGGTTTTCTTACCTACGAGATCTGTGATGTATGCAGCACTAAGGATTTTGTTGACATCCTTACCTGTCAACATTGCTTGCTCTAGCAGTTGCGGGAACATCGGCAGTGTTCTTTTCCTCTGCTTTAGTGGTTGTGTATCTTCCTCCTCTTCAGAGTCCATCTGTGGCAGAGCTTCTTTCTTTTGTGTTGTTGGGTCGGAACTCGGTCCTACCCCTACTTCCTAACCTTTCTTCTTTAGCAGCTTGGCGGGCAAAATGTAGTGCATCCCTGACTTGTGCGGGTTGCGTTTGACTTCAAGCTATGACATAACCTCCTTTTCGAAGGCCTCTTTGTCCAAATAGAATGGTAGCATCTGTGAGTGGAATTCCTCCATGTTGGCATACCTCAGCCACACAAATGTATGGTGTCAGTCCATGCTGGAGGATATGTTCTGTATGTTGCAGATAAGCAACTCCTGTGGAATGTGCAACCTCTTTGTTGCAGTTAAGAAACTCTTTTGGAATGCGTAACCTCTGTGTTGCGTCAATAATCCTATTGTACCACTTGGAGAACGTCTTGTTGTTGAAGGTTGTGTTCTTCGAGTCCGCCCTTGAATGCTAGGGCTCAAACATTTTTTCTAGGCACCCCTTGTCTGCTAGCGCCAACAGTCTTCCAATGGGTGGCGTCCACTTGAGCATTGTAAATGAAAGAAACAAGTAGCCATAGGTGAAGCTACCACCTTTCTCCTGGGCTTCCTCTCAAGCCACAAGTAGTTCCTCCAACATGTAGCTACACCAATTGAATACAGTGCCATCGGCATAAAAATCTGCCACTGATAATGCATCCAGTGTGCATTCTCCCTTATAGTAAGACCTCATGAATTTGTTGGCTATGATGTAGTATCTAGTCCTGACTGTCTCTAGTAGTATGGGGTTGATCTTGGTTGTGCACACCCCCCTCTCCGTGTGGAACCTTTCATATAGGTTGGGCTCCCCTTTCTCCTTGTCATGCTTGTTGGGACCCTGGAATCTTTTGGACACGTCCTCGCTCTCAAGGGATAGTCCAATGAGCTGGTGGATGTCTTCTACGTGTATTGGATATCTCCTATCCAACCACAGACTTTTTTCATGCACCCTGTTGATCAGGAAATTAGTACACCGCACAACTTCACTAGTGGTGTCGAACACTGGTAAGTCTCTGAGGTTCATGATGGTTGATTTGAACAAGTTAATAAACTCGGACTTTGGCACAAACCGCATGCCTCCCAATTCGTCTGGAGCGATACTCCAAAAAATGTCTATGTTCATTTGGGGGAACAAGACTTGGTCGTTTAAGTTGAGATCGAAGAGCTTGACCTGCCCCACCTTCCACTTGAGATCGCCCATGACCTCAAGTCGGGGGTCGTAGGGCTCATCTGGTACTGCGTCCTTGGACACGGTGCTTCAGCTTCCTATAGCTATCGGCATTGTGAACCTGAACAAACAACAAATTCTATAGGCAAAACAAGGATTGGGCATTACAACTATGGGTCAAGGGATTGCACAGACTTCCTCATTCTGCATAATTCATAAATCTCTAAGTGCTTTCTGGGAAACAATGTGTTCTACAGCAAGTTTTGAA
Organism: Picea glauca; assembly: GCA_000966675.3. Taxonomy (NCBI): domain Eukaryota; kingdom Viridiplantae; phylum Streptophyta; class Pinopsida; order Pinales; family Pinaceae; genus Picea; species Picea glauca. The sequence goes on from JZKD02S1659495.1 coordinate 84,472, forward strand.
AGCCTTATACTCAGGCTTAGATGGCAAGTTGAGTAATAATTTTTGTTCATCATAACCCTATAGACGCAACTTGGATCTGAGTTGTCTGACAGGACTGGTTAACGGGGTAAATCCTATTGGGAGATTTTGGCATTTACTGTGCAAGTTGGACAGGGACGTGGTCGATTTCAAACCTTACCGTTTGACGAATGAGAGTCTTGGCATGAATACCGATTGCATCTTCACGTATCACAACTTTATGTCTTAACCAAATTCATACGGGGTACTGTAATAGTAAGAAAGGATGTGACTGGATTGGGTTTGTGTGGCACATGGACTCAGATTGCGTCTAGATTCACTCTCCCTCCTACCACAAAGAGGTCCATGTCATATTAATGACTGTTATTAATAGGTTCTTGACGCTTTTTATCCTACGCTTCTGAGTAAGCAGTTATGCATCAAACAACACTTAGACAGAAAAAGAAATGAACTACATGTCACAGCGCAACACTGCACACATCAACTTTATTAACTGAATTTACAGAAATTGCAAAAAAAATCAAATCTAACTACTATACATGTTTCTTCGAACTAGAGAAATAGTCCTTTACCTCAGTTCTGAGACATATAGGGTTTCATGTGAGCACCATTCACCCATCTTGGTCACAGCATACCATCCAGTTGCGCAAATCTGACTGCTCCAGAAGGTCAGATCTCTGCAACTATAAATGGTCCCAACCAATGCATGCTCAACTTGCCTGGATGCTTCTTGTATCGAATGTCATATAGTAGGACATTGTCTCCTTGCGCAAATACTTTAGTCTTAATGTCTCTGTCATTCGAAGCTTTATGCCTTGCTTTCTCAACTGACTGATGGAAGTCTTCTAAAAACCTAGTCTCTTCAAGTTCTTGTAACTCCATGAGTCTATGCGCAACCGATTCTTCCTATGACATGTGTGTGATCTATGCAATGTACAAACTAGGAGTAATGAATTCTGCAGGCGCCACAGCCTCTTTCCCATAAACTAACTGAAATGAAGTGAACTTGTGGAGTTTCTTTGTGGTTGTCCTGTAAGACCATAGTATTGTTGGGACTCTGTCATCCCAATCTTCCATGTTTTCGCAACAAACCTTAGTTAATCCTCTCTCCAGAATATTGTTAAACGCATCTACCGTTCCATTGGCTTATGGGTGGTAGGGGATACTTTTATGATGTTGGATCAAGAAATCTATTTAAGATTTGCTACGGTACTACTGATAAAATGAGCCCCCTGATCACTGGTCAAACTCCTAGGACATCCAAATCAAGTGATAATATTTTCAAAAATGAACCTAGCAGCAATATCGGTCGAACAATCCTGAACAGTTGTTGCCTCAGCCCAACGTGTAAGGTAGTCATTTGCGGTAATGATGTACCTAGCCTTTGAATGCTTAGTTGTGGGGTTGATCAGCCCAATGATGTCAACCACCCACTTCTCAAATGCTTGTGAATCTCGAACTGGTTGAAGTGGTAATTCATCTCATTGTGATGGCTTACCCACTCTTTGACAAACATCGCATGATCTAGCATATGCATTTTCATCCTTGAAGAGAATGGCCCACCATATTCCAGCTTGGAGGAATTTTTTTGTTGTGGCCTTTCCTCCCACATGACCTCCCGCATCTCCATTGTGGCACTCCCACAGTATATTATGTCTTTCATTATCCAAGACACATCTCTTGAGGATACTATCTAGTCCCAATTTATACAATTTCCCTGCAATCAATTGATAGTTTGCGTCTCTAACCACCATATGGTGTTTCTGGGTTACGAAATATGTTTTTGGGCAGGCTCATGTACTTAAGAATATTTTTATGTCTTCCAAGTATTTTGGTATTTTTATGTCAACCCGAAATAGGTCTGCATCTAGGAGTTGATCATCGACTGCTCCACCACTTTCCCCTGACTCTAATTTAGACAGGTGATCAGGCCCTACGATGCATCTTTCGGGCTTAATTATCACTTCAAAAGAAAATTCTTGAAACAATAGCAACCATCTAGAAATTATCCCTTCCAACATAGGTTTGTTAACTAGATATTTTAATGCAGAATGATCAGTAAAGAACTTAAAATGAGAATCTAACAAATAATGTCTAAACTTTTGCAAAGCGTAAATCATAGCTAAACCCTCCCTTTATGTCGTTGTATAGTTGTGCTCATCTTGCGACAACTTCTTTCTCACAAAATAGATAGGATGATCCATGGCTCCATCTCCTCGTTGCGCTAAGATAGCTCCGAAGGAAATACCTGAAGCATCTACGTGGACGTGAAATTCATTTTCCCAATTTGGAAATATTAGAATAGGTGTTGTGTTGAGCTTGTCCTTTAGGGTCTCGAACGCTTTATCACATTCTGGTGTCCATTGGAACACTTCATCCTTCTTTAGTATATTTTCTAGAGGTGTAGAGATATTTGCATACCTTCTGATGAACCTATGGTAGTACCCTGTGTCTCCCATCGTGGAGTGCAAATTCTTAAAGCTCGTAGGTGGCGGCATGTTCACAATAACTGCAACTTTTCCTGGGTCTACCAGTACTCCCTCTCGGCATACTATGTGGCCCAACAAATTTCCATGTGGCACGCAGAAGATACACTTTCTGAGATTCAACGATATTTGCAATTCTCTACATCTGTCAAATATCAGACATAGTAGCGCTACATGTTCCTTGAGAAGACTATATACCGTACAAACATCCATATAAACTTCTATAGACTTGTGAATAAATTCTCGGAAAGTTTCTATTACAATACTGGAAAAAACTGCAGGGGCGTTATTTAGGTCGAATGGCATCACATTGTATGAAAATGTACCCCATTATATTATGAATGTGGTCTTATTTTTGTCCTCTTCAACAATCCTTACTTGGTGATACCCCAAAAATCCATCTGTAAATGAGTAAGATTCTTTCCCCACAACCTGTTCTAGCACATCATCAGTAAAAGGTGTTGGAAAAGGGTCGTGTACATAGGCAGAGTTAAGACTTTTTCAATCTACACAAACCCTAATATCCTCTGTACCTTTCTTTCTCTGGATAACTATTGGGCTGACCCATTCTGCTTCTTCCACTGCAAAAATAAGTCCAACTACCATCATCTTGTCCATTTCCCTCTTAACCTTCTCTTTCACTCTGGGGTTAAGGCAATATGGTCTATGCCTCACAGGATTTGATCTTGGTTTTAATTCAATTTCCATCTCTCCCATAACTTCTTTAATCCCTTTTAACTCTGAAAATGTCTTTGGGAACAAATCCTCATATTCCCGCAACAAACTTTGTATTTCTTCACTAGTTTGTTCATCCCAGTAATCTCCTACCATAGTTATCTTAGGTTGCTCTGTGGTCCCTATATTGACTTTGTGCAACTTCAATAAGTGACTATAAGAAGCATCAGTCTGACTGGGTATGATTTTTTGGATTTCTATGCTCCCCTATGTTTCTTCAATGGCTAAGTTTCTCAATTCTTCTAAATCATCTAGGCTTTCCAAATCATTCTCAATATTATAGCATTCTATAGGTCTTTTGTCCAAGTTTAGATGAATATTAGTCTGAAGTTCTCGACTATGCTTTTCACATACCACTAGGTATGATTTCTGTTCACTATTGTCTGTAAAAAGGAATTCTTTAATTCTTTGCAGGAATACTTCAAGCTCAAGGTACTTACTTGTAAACGAGAAGTCCTTGCAAAAGTGATCTGCCAACGCTTGTCAGTCATTGGTCTATCTTCTAATTTCTTCATGCATGAACCAAGCTTTCGGGATTGGACCTAGTGAGTGGGTAAATACTTTCGCGACTTGCAAGATGGTATTTCTACGACTTTCCATTGTGTCACACATTGTTCAATATGTGCTTTAGGATCAAACTCTCCATTGAACAGTTGTGCAACTTGGAAATCTGTCTGCATCTCTGATTCCAACTGCTCCTTATCTTGAAATCTATATTTGATAGTTTGCTTCACATCGTCCCAATTTTCGAGTAAGTCTTTGTGATTGGTCCACCATATGGTAGGGGTGTCCTGGCGAGATAAATCTAGTACTGAGATCCTTTGATCCTCCACTACCTTTTCTTCCATGCTGAGTAGAAATTTGTCAATTCCTAAGGTACCATCATATATTGGGTGTTCTTTGACCTCGGTTCCAAGCCATCTAGTTTCTCTCACAATTGTGCACCTTCTTGAGAATATTTTGTATGAGCCTTGTTGCCAACTATCAAATGCTAGTTCTGAATATTCATCCATAGATTGTATACTCCTCCAATTTATTGATCCATCAGCAGTAGGATTTATGTAATCTTCTCTTATTCATGTTGTTACAGTGTACAAATGATCCAAGTCTTCTCCCTCCATGTTGTTGTCTGTTGGATCCATATATTGGGGGCCTACATACGGATCCAGGGGTTGAACCACTTTTATTCCATCTTCCTCAAATGTCATAGTGTCTTTATTTAGGTCAATCACTGCATAGTTTTCATAGGCCCAATCAATACCAAGTAGCGCAGGATAAGGGTCCTTATCCCCCATGATTTCAATCACCTCAAAATCAGCCACATTTTTCACTCCCGCAACATCTATTTCCACATTCTCCTGTCTTCCTATTGGGAAAATATAATATTGGTTGGCCATTCTTAGCTAGATTGGGGAATATGTCAATTGGGGTTTTCCTAAGGCTTCCCAAGTATTTTTAGGTAGTATTTTAACATCAAATCCTAGATCTCTCATAACATCCTTAATCTCAAACTTGTCTAGCTGCAGTACTAGTCTAAACTATTTTCCAGTTCGCACTTTCCTTCTCTGCACTCTCTGAGTACTCTTCTCAAGAAGATTAGTCCTTATTCTTGATTTTGTGCATTCTTCATTCCCTATAACTAGGTATAGCTCATTGCGCAACTTTTACGTTAACTGTTCATTCCCAAAAATATCAGAAAACAACTGAAACCAAAGGTCAACTACATTTTATGGTTTCTCAGGTTGTCTCGGTGTGACTACAGGGTTTCTAGGTGCAGGGGGTGAAGCAGGGACTTGCGCAATATTAGGATAAACAATAGGATGAGGGGGTTTCTCTTGCATCTCAGGGCTAGGGATATTCTAAAATACTTCTATGGCATTTTTAAAGAAAAAATTATGTTTCATAGGATCATACATGTCTTCTTTAGGTGATGCTTTCTAGATCTGAGGTAAATTATCAACATCAACTCCAGTCTTTGCGCCTCCTCGAGTGACGATATTAAGGTTGGGAAGTTGTCCTCTAATAAATCTCTTGGTTTTTGAACTGATGAGGTTAGTTTCTCATCAACGTACTCGATCTTCCCATTTTGCAATTAGTTATGGGAAGTCTTCAGTTGCGTGCCCATTGGTTCTGCAGTGAGAGCACCATGGTTGCCTCAGATGAGGATAGTCTCTAGCCATATGGCATTTCTCATCACATTTGTAGCATTTTCTTGGTCCTCTTCCCCGGGTTCTTCCTCCTCTAAAGTCTCCTCCGACTCCACCTCCTCGACCTATTCCCGATCCCTGAGGGGTTTCATTCACCCTGAATGTTGTTTGATCCATCTTATCCGCAAGTGCATCCAATACTCTACATTGATTGGTAGTCTGTGTGGTAAATGAACAAAACTCACAGTGTACAGTATTTTGTATTGTTGAATAATTCTGAATAATGGGGCACTATCTCGGCCCATGCACATGGATTCGGCAAATCTCATAATACCCAACTGTTGGCGTTCCTTGGCTACCTGGAAAAGCATGATATGGGGTGGGGTTATGGAATTGTAAATTCACAGATACTTGAGAAACTCCTCACGTGGGTCCTGGTGAGGGTCCCATTGGATTCTGAGGGGGTCCCATTCCCCTCATTCTTGGGCATTCGTTTACCAGATTCCCTTATGCGTAACATCTGGTACACCAGACCCATGGTCGTCCTGGTCTAGGTATCGTTAATTCTTGAATATTCTTTGTAAGTGCATATATTTTCCCTTGTAGTTGTGCCAAATTTGCATCTATTGGGGGTCTGGTCACTTTTAGGCTCCCCAGAGACCCTGCCATGGCTTCAATCTTCATTGATTGTTCCAAGGCATATGTCAAAGTGGTTATCCGTTGTTGCGTTAAAGGAATATGTGTCAGAGGTAGCAATCCCTGAATATACCATTCTCTTTGATGTTCCTCGTGAATTGGATGCGCTAACCTCCCTATAGAATCTTTAAACTTCTATCTATATTCCCAGGATGATTCACCTTCTCTTTGTTGAATCTTGCACAACTCAGATAGAGCTTGTTGTTCCTACTGAGGTAGCTTAAACTCCGCTATGAACCTTGTTCGTACCTATTCAAGTGTGAACGGTTGACCTTGCATTCCTAACACTCCTGGATCAATAACCTTCATGTACCATTTGAGAGCACGGCCTCTCAAGGTAGTTTGGAACAAAACCAACTTATTCACATCTGGAGTCCCTATGGACCTCCAGATTGCTTCAAAAAAGAACCAATGTTGCTCAACATATTCGTCACCCTTACCCCATACTTCTGGGTATCGAGTAATCAAACCTAACGCATGACGAGCCATTGATGATCTTACTACTCCTGGTTGTGACCTACCAGGGGATCCCAATATCCTCCCTGTACTCACACTTCCCGGTTGTGACTAACTAACTAGTTGTACTGAAATGGAATTAGCATAAGAGGGTAATATAGAATTTACCACTTGTATATAAGACACTTGGGGTATGGGTGATTTGGGGCTGGCGCCACTGGATTTAAGGCGGGTTTCTTTGATTTGGGGGGTCTCGTTCTCTTCCTTTGGAGCAGTTTCTTCAGCCGGGTTCTCGATATTTCCTAGCATCGGCGATGAATATTCTCTTTCCTCTTCAGTATCCATGTCGTCTTCCTTATCCCTTGATTCTACACCTTCTCCTTCTTGTCCACCCTCCTGGGGACTTCTTTCTCTATACGTTTCTCTCTCACTTAATATTTTACTAGCCAGTCTTTCATGTCTTCTCATCTTCCGCAACTCTTCCATTTGTCCTTCCTCTACTTCTCCTGGTCTGACTTCTTTCCGCAACTTCTCAGACTATTTTGTTTCTTTCTTTATCTTGTTGCACCACCACTTCTCAACTATGGTGTCTCTTTTCAAGGATCGCTCATCTCTTGAGTCCATTTCTTCATGGTGCCCTTGTTTTTCAAAGAAACCTCTCCCCTCTCTCAAGCCATGAATCCACCCCAAACTCGCCCTACCCCAAGCGAGGGTTTTTATGCTGCCATCTCAGTCGAAGACATATTCAGCATCCCCTCTTCCATCAAGAAAACCTTAATCCACAGTGGGATTTCTCTCAGCAGTCTTCCCCTTGCGTCTTTCTTGAAATCCGCTTTTGCTCGTGAAAAATATTGGTGGTTCTCAACTGCAAACTCAATAATGTATCCTTCTAATGTGGTACTGAACCAGAAATAAATTGCTCGTGTGACTGGGCGATCCAGTCGATGAAGTATTGAAATATTTTTTGTATCACAAGTACATGTCCTCTTGACTCATTCTTGGAATTTTGGAGCTTCTTGGAGCCTATCTATCTAGTGGAAAAATTCTTACAGGAACTTAACCCAGAATATCTCATACTGGTCGCTCGATCTTTCTAAGTAAAAGATTGTCTCCCGAGTATCTTTCACAGATTTTTATCTCATCTCTACTTCTTTCCATATGAAGGCGTCACAATTTATTTCCCACCATTGGTGAATATTATCTATGTGAATCTGCAGAATCATCCTCCCTACAGGTTCCCTTTTAACGCAATTCCTAGCAACGGAACCATTTTTTTGGCATAGAATTGATCAAAATAGTGTCTTTCTCAGGTTACCAACAAAAGGTATTGTGTAGTCTAGAGCACTAGAATTTTCATCTCCTCCGAAGAGAAGAAATCTCACCCGAAGAACAACCAAGACAGAAGGATAGGGAAGGGCAAGGAGAATACTTAGGTGGGTTCCTAGAACCTTCAATGTGTTGATTAAGGTTGGTTGTCATTGATGTCAACCCTTGAAGAAAGCCCGTAGCACAAAGGCTTGGGTAATGGACCCAATATTATTTGATGTAAATATGACTCATTATTTTTTTGTCATGATTGATAAGAAGTAAATATGGATGAACTCCAAAGTGGTCCCCTTATGATGAAATCCCTCACGGGAAGATGCTTTGTGGAGTAAGAGAACCCATGCTTAATTGTGGAATAATGATATGAAGGAAAGTGATTTTTTCAGGGAAAATATCTTAGATGGATAGTTCTTGTCATTTCATTTCCGGTGGTATGTGGAACGTCACATAATTCCTCACAGTTAGAGAGTTATGGCCATGAGAAGTTGGAGACCCCAAGTTTGTTTGATGGGTAATGGTATGAGTTATGATATATTTTCAGATAATACTATTCTATATGGATAGTACATGTCATGCCATTTCTGGTGGTATGTAGAATTTCACATAACTCCTCACGGTTTGAGATTTATGGCCTTACGAAGTTGGAGGACCCTCATATGTCATCTAAAAACCCCAAAAGGTCAAAGTGGTCAAAGTGGTTTAAGAGATTTTAAAAGGTAAATAATAAAGTGAAGTGATGAGTGTATTATAATTCAAATTGAATACAAAATAAATTATTTCAATAA
>JZKD02S1659495.1:105142-130677 GCA_000966675.3 Picea glauca
AGGCGTAGTGACTCCAAATGGATTTACCACTAGCCACCCCCGAGCTGAGACCACGATGTCCTGAGACCTGCGTCTCTCTGTCTGCCAGTGCCCAGGAGCGGAGGTTGCAATCCTCTCTCTCTGCGATCACTCACTCTGCGTAAAAATTTGCCATAGTTCTCCTCGCATCTGCCCCCTTCAAATCGTTTCATCCATATGCATTATCCTCTCCCGAGGTTGCGTGTGGCACAATTTCCCTCGCACTGATCAGGCCTGACATCCCTACGGATGGGTGGTTCACCATCCCATCCCTCATAAGGACATCCGCCTACCAGTCTGCGAGCCATTAATTTTCAGGGCCAGCGAGCCGCTTTTGGTTCTCTGGGCCAGTGGAGTCCAAATACGGTATTTTAAATTCTCAGTGGAAGTTAACGCCACCTTTTCAGGTGCCTTCCACCACCATCGTGGTCTCTTTTTCTGCACATCCCCTCTCAGCAGTTCTGCAATTAATTCAACTGTCATTTACATTCATTGACCTCTTCCTGCAGGTCCATTTACAGCACACATTCATACTTATGAGTTTTTCCATAGTCATTGGCCAGTTCAGTTATATTTACAATCTGGGGGAAACAGGGTGTTACAGAGAGAGAGGAATAAAAGAGAACACGAGCACCCATTGTCAAGTTCGGCACTTTGGGAAGTTAAAGAGCTTCCTGTAACAAAAGTTGTTCGACCACAAAATCCTTGAGCACAGTTGTTGGGGCTCATAAATGTCCTATTCTCATCCACCTTTCCCTTCATTATTCTTCACATTTCATCGCCCCATTAACCTTTCACGATATCATTTCATAAATATACTTGGGTTTCACCTTATGATTTTCCACTTTATTCATTTTAGTATTTAAAAGGAATTTGTGATTAAATGTTAGAAAATCAACATGTTCTCATATATATCTCAAAAATGTGTGAGCTTTGTAATGTGTAGGAATATGTGAAGGAATAAATCAAAAGGACTTCTCAAATACTTCCTCCACCATTTTAAGATTTGAGGAGATAATTCAAGCCCATTCCAAGGAGAAGATCATGGAGATTTGGTTGGAATATCTTATCCAAGATATTTAAGAGATATGTGTGAGAATTTCAAGGGATTATATTTTGTAATAATGGGAAATAGGTTGAGAGAAAAGTGGATCTGTAATAATGAGATGGTTATCTTATCTTCAAGGCTCTCATGTATAAAAGAGAGTGATCTCTCTTCATGAGGGTAGTAATCAAGTAGTAGAGACGTGGAGTAGTCATTAATGATAGTCATTAGGATTCGAAAGAGAAAGGGATTCTTATCTTTGATTCATGGTTTTGGTTTTCATGCTTTCACTATTCTTTTATAAAGATTGATTTGATTATTATAATATAAGATTGCTTCATTGGTGAGATCTCTCATATGTTGTTGTGCCATTCAACTCTTCACATGTTGTATTTGATTTTCCTTCATGTAGTTCTCCATTTCTAGATAAATTCCATCTACGCAATTTCCCATTCCTAGAATAATTTCATTTACGCAATTCAATTTCAGTCATGTGCTAGATTAATGATTCTATTTCAATCGTGTGTTAGATTAATGATTCTATTTCAGTTGTGTGTTAGATTAATGATTCAATTTTAGTCGTAGCTTAAACATTAGATTAGATTAGTTCCTCTTCAATCTTGTATATACTTTGTGTGTGCTTCGTCAGTTTATGAACCCCAGGTTGACAAATTAAATAGTTGGGAAAATACTACAATGCAATTAATTCAACATTAGTTCGGCCCAATGTAACGATTGTTGTCCCCTTGTTATAATTGTTGTTCCATTTACAAGAAGTGTCATTCATTTGAATTGGACAACAGTCGTTCCCTTTACAATTGTTGTTCCTTTACAGGTGTTGCATCTCTGGAGGCTGAGTATTGAAAATGGAAGGTAAGAACCTACATAGGTAACAAGTAAAATGCTTGTGCCAGCGCATACCTTTGGCTGATGCATAGAGGTTTTTTTTAGGACATCTTTAGAGCCCAACAATAGTCAGTTGATAAATTTAGGAGGAAACCAGACATTATTCCTCTGTGTTTAAGTTCCATTCTATAATTCCTCCTTCTATTTTATATGTATTCTTGTAAAGCATATCCTCCCATTTTTTCTTTTTATGTATTAGACATGATTTATAAAATCTCAGATAGTATATTATACCTTGTGTTCAATGTTACTACGTGGTGTTTAATCCTGATATAGAAGTGATTTCCTCTAAATGAATGACCATTTCCTATCATATTTTTTTTGCATTTGAATGATATGCAGAGGGTACCTCCATGCATTTGAGTGTATGAAGATGTTAACTATTTAAAGCATGTGTTCACATATGTTGGAGTTATTGAATTCTTAATTTATCAGCATGTTATTCCTTTTCCATATGCTACAGGATTCATTCTTAGCAGTACCCTGTGTGTTTATTTTGTTCTTTCCTCTAACCCATCATTCCATCCTCCTTTTAACCTTGATTGTCTAAAATACTCATAGACATATGCCTCTGATAGTTGAGAGCATTTTTCATCTGATTTGAGACTGTTTGAGGTCCTATAATTTCAAAAGAGAGAGAAGGAAAAAAATCCCAAATATTGCACAATTATTTTATTGCAAATATGGCCTTAAGATTCATCCCAAGTCTTGGCCCCTGGGGTGCCTCAACATCATTCCAAAACAGCCTGGAACATCTCAAGGGATAAAATCATGCATATTAACTAGGATGAAATTTACTCTAAGGCATTATGGGACACCCAATCAGGATGCTCCTAGATCAATCGTGGCCTACAACAATAAATTAGTATTAACCTCCCCCTTCATCCAGTCTCCAATGACTTCTAGCACTATACCAGACAACTATTGAAAGAGGGGTCGCTCCAACACCTATGTTTCTAGATTTCACCTCAATGAGAACCCAAGCCTCCCAAGCAAATTCCTTTCCAAAATATGATCACAAATTTGTATCAACCCAATCAGTCCACCCTCCCAACCTACTGCTTCTCAAGGTTTTAAAACTAAATTATTGGAGAAGTTTATCTTTAATACCACCTATCAATGAACTAAGAGTCTTTCTCAAAAAAAAAAATTTCATTGTCTTTGGTCATGTAGCATTACCTTGCCTCGGCCACAACATCTTGACCAACTTGTGCTTACTACAACTAGACTATGCCTCTTAACTTAAAGTATGCCCATAAATTTTCCTTAATATGCGATATTTTAGATGCACAACTAATTCCAACACAATGAAGTTCACCGAAAATAGGCACTCCACAAACCATGGCCTTAAAACATCGCAGTTACTTATACTTAGCCAACACACTAAAGCAAATAACATAACATTTATCCAAGTAAAACAACCACAATACACAAGTATAGGTGGCACCCCAGAAGAATTCCTTAACTTTATTTACATGAATAAAGTTACAATGTACAACAAAGGAATGCATCTAACTACCTATGGTTTGTTTGTAGACTACAATTACACAAGGCACAAATTCCTACAAGAATTGTCGATCCAACCCTTGAAGCAATTGTGGACCTGCCTCCTCTAGGTCTTGTCTTCTTCTTCTCACTCAACTAGTGCAATTTTTCCTATTGTGCCAACCTCGAACTTAGCACAAATAAAAAAAATTGTTTACACTAGAATGAACAGCCAATTCTCTCTCTCATATGCCTTAGCACCTTTAAGACGTATTTTTATATGATACTTTCCTTACACTTGCAATCCCCTTAACTCTAAGGTGGACCCAAGTGCCATCCAACAAATTTCCTTCCTTCAGTGCCTTGTCTATCAATCGTCCGATGTAATATCCCCAATAGATCTAGGCATATATTTTATGAATTTTTGTGCAATTATGTTATTTTTCCACAAATATTTTTGCATTCATTCTACTAAAGACATTTCGTCAAATATATTGTAAGCATCCTATATACACTTGGAATAGAAGAGAATCATGGAATATTTTATTATGAATGGAGACTAAATACAACAATCCAATGGTTGTTATGGCAGTTATAATACATCAATGGAAAACACCCAATACAATCCAAAAACTTGAAATCATGTCATGGCCCCCTCAACATATGAGATCAACCCTCCAAGTGCCACAACCTCTCCAAGAAGATCAATGCAATCTAAAATTGAAAACAAATCCAAGATGAAGCTCCAATGAAGATCCTGGATGGATCATCCTCCTTGTCTAGCTAGGGTGAATATTGCACCACCAAAACCAAACCAATAGTGGAAGGGTTTTTCCCAAAACCCCAACAAAAACGTTGGCTACAATAGAACTCCAATAAGATATCAAATAATAATCATAATGATAAGTGAGGGGTTATCCTTCTTTTATACTTTTCCAACCCCTTCTAGATCCTTCCTCCATGCCTTCTAGAACTTTCCCTTTTGGACTAAATCAACTCTTCTAGAAATTTCCCCTTTCTAACTAAATCAATTTTAATCCTTATTTCTCCTTCAATTATTAAGTAAACATTAAAAATACATTTTTAATGCTTAAGAGGTTAATTATTTAATGTCACTTTAAATACATAACCTCCCATAACTAAATGACATTAAATGACCCACTTTGACTCAGTTTTTCTTCATTAAAAATCCACATAAGTCCTTTCTATTACAAAACAGGGAAACCCAAAAATGGGGACATGACAAATCCTCCCTTCCCAAAGATTGCTTGTCCTCAAGAAATGCCATCATGACCTGGTGCTCTATCAATTGATCCAGACTGAAACTGAAAATGATACCATGATCCCAAACCACCATGTATGAGGTGAAACATCCTTTGCTCAAGACGTGGTCTGGTAATGTACTGACATCTGAGGTCTCCATAAATATACCCACAAGTAAGGCCACTCAATGTTGCAACAACTTGATCAACCCACCAATGAACTTATCTACTAGAGACGAATCTCATGAAGGAAAAAACTGGCTCTTGCCTATGTGTGAGCTTCCACACTAACACCTACTGAAATCCTGGGGTCCAATCTATCCTTAGAAAATAACCACAACGTTGATGTTGCGCCACTCTGATCATATTCATACAACCATCATTCCCAACGTGTATCCACAAAATTTAATTCTTCAAAGGATCACATCCACTATCAAGGATCACACCCATCCAATGTATCCCAACTCTAAAATTAGACATCATATAGAAGTCTACGTGGTCATCAACTGATAGGAAACCCACTACACCTTGTCTCCAAGTATCAAAGGGAAAATTCCATCACCTCCTGTCTACTTCAATCATCCAAGTATCATTCAGACAGTCTCCCAACATATTGTCAGCAAACTCCCTCTGGGTGAACATAAGAACCGCGTAGATGGTAAAATCACTAGGATCCCACACTAGCATGTATGACATGAAGGACCCTCTACTCATAACACCGATCTGTAAGGAGCAATTACAAGAATCCACCTAACTTCCCCTGATAAGCCAAGAAATTATAAGCTGCATAAATGGGGTCAACTCCTCAGAAGACAAATCCTCCAAGAAACCACTCCTAAGCCTCATGTTAGTCCCTAAATTTTCACTTCACTATGAAAGGGAAATCTAGGGCATCATCAGGTTATTTCAATAGTATTTTGAGGGTTTTATTATTTGGTTTTTTGAAAGGGTGGTTGAAAATTGGTTCAAGGTTTCAAGATAAATAGGAATTTCAGAATAAGGACAAACGATATCCCACTGACTAGTTAAAGGGTGGTCATGTTGATGAATTAGACAAATAAGGAAAAGAGAATATGAAGTCTTCAATTTGTTAACCTCACAAGGAATTCTTATCTCAAAATATCATTAATAAACAAGAACATTAGCCTGAAATCAAAAACTTGAAAATAATCACAACAACAAATTTTTCATTGTATCAATTAATAATCAAGAAAACAATGCATTGCAGTTTGATAAATGATCTCAAGCATGAAGAGAAAAAGAACATAGAAGAAGAGAAATTAAACCATCAATATGCCTTTGCCACTAAATTTCACATAGAATATGGAATGTCTTACAAGGAGTTTCAAAACAGGTCCCGTGGATATCCAAATTTTTGACCCATAACTTCTCCTTCTACAAAGTTTATATAGAAACAATACATGATTATCAAGCTCCAAAAGAAATAGATCTGAAAACCTCCTCATATATATTTAGTTTCTTGTTTCAAATAATCAAGGAGAAGATCCAATCTGATCTCCAATTCGAATTGATGAGGTGGCTTGTCAATTGTTGTCCATGAGATTTTTTAGGAAAATAAATCTGGCAAATTCCTGAAACATAGGGTCCAACAATCTCTTCTTATGTCTCAAACGGTGATATCTGTGTAAAAAATGAGATATTTTTTGTGAAGGGACTCGTTCCCAACAAAAACCTTTTTTGGTTTCCAAAAATTCATCACCAGATGTTCTGCAACCTCTCCCAAAATTATTGACTAAAACGGGAAATTATTTATTATGAAATCGCAGAAAAATAGGCCTCAAAGATCAATTTGAATCTCTTAAAATGTGATAGTTGTGTAAAAACCGAGAGAGCTTTTTTTGAAGGGGAATGTTCCCAAAAAAAACATCTTTTGTTTTCAATGAATTCATATCCATATGTTCTGCAACCTCTCTTGAATATAAAGACTATAACAGGTAAAAAAAATAGAGTATTTCCTGTAGCTTTTCTTGTTCTGCAGAATAATAGCCTTTGTCATCAGAAAACATTGCTTCAGATTTTGATGATCTGGTGGTTTCTCTTGTTCTAGGTCTTGTATAATAATGAGCAACTTATTTTCCTTTTCTTTGTATCTTCCCCAAGTTTTTGTCCTCTTTTGTTTTCTTGTGTAATGGAAGCCTTTCTTCATTTTCTTTAACAACTATTTTTGAGTCCTTGGAATGGTCTTCTATGACTATAATATTTTCCTCTTTGATAAATGGGTCAAACATAGCTTTTGACTTTAATTTTTATTTTTTGGCAACCCTAGTGGAGTTCCTCCTAGGGTATTTAGACATAGGTGCAGATTTCTTCCCCCCCTTTTTTTTACTGTAGCACCTTTCTTATTGGTTTCTTGTTGTTTATGTTTGAATATGGATTTAATTGAGATAATATTGAAGTCTTCATCTGAGTCTTCTTCCATTTTAATTTCAATATCAGAAAATACTTCTGCATCAGAAATTTTTTCAATCTTTGCATCAAGTTTTGGTTTCTTACCTCTGTTGGTGATGGCTTTTTCTTGGTTTTCATCTACAGGAGTATCATCAGGAATTTGTTGAGTCTGCTTCTTTCTCTTGTTGGTCCTTGTCACCCTAGTTGCAGATACTTCCTCTTTGATAGATAATTCATCAACTGTGGTACTATGTTTCTATGTAGCTACTTTTTTCTCTTTGCCCCTTTGCCCCTTTTCTGTTTTCTTGGTTGTGGATCAGGATTTAGAGATTGGATCAACCAATTCCAGGGTTTTTGTACTTCACTCAAAGCAGACACAACCAGTGTCTTAATTAAAACTTGATGAAATGGGGTGCCTTTGGCCATGGTAGGGTGATACTGTACCCTTTTTTACATATTTGATAATCTCTTGAGTAGAAAATATGGCAGATTTAGAGGGTAATCTCCATGTATATGAATCAATAACCTGATATGGTAGATGTAGAATACCTTCGCATGTAATATACCTGTGAATTGTGATCAGAGTGGTATGTCACTCTTGTCTGATCCAGTTGTGGGGAACTCCTTTCTTCCAATCTGGATTCTACTTATCTGGTAGCAGGAATTGGTTGAAGAATTCCATGACTACATGCTTCTTTTTCCACCATCGTTCTCTCCCAATAGCCAATTTACATGATTTGGCAATGGAATGTTTTGTCACCAACATCAACAGTTTACCAATCACCACTTCGAAGCCATCGAAGTTGTGTAAATAACATGGACACTTGTTTGTCATGCCCCTAAAAAGTGGTAAAGAACTCAAACCAGCCAGCATCCTTGAACCTTTGTGCCATCTGTGGATATGCTTCAAGTAGCTTGGACCCCTTAGGTTCCAACCTAAGAATTTGCCCACCTTTATTAGACACCATGTTGATGATACAGTGTTGTAATGCGACGCTATTGGAAATCAGAAATTTAAAATCTGCAACTATTACTACATAACAATTTCCTTAAATGGATATCTACGCACATAATACAACGGATTAGAATAACAGGTGACAGTGTCATATAATGATATTGGAAATGGAACTAATTTGATACAGATCCTTGCAGGTACAGAGTGATCTCATTCATGCAACGGTTCAAATGACATTATTGATTCAAGCGAGATCGTGGAGTACATGCAGGTCTTTTATCCACGATTCATGTGATCATGAAAAGATTTGGATGGTTGGCGCATGTCACAGCATGATTACTTTAGCATTGTAGGAATAACATTATTCTCGTAGCGCTATTGATGACTTAGCAATAATTTGAAATTTCAAAATTCAAATAGGTAAGTGATGTGACAAATATCTTTAATTCACGTCCTAAACCTTCCAAAACTTAAGAAAATTATTTCAAAGTGCAAAAATTGCAAAACACAGCAAATCAAAACAAGGGTAAAAGTCTAAAAATCAAGGAAAAAAGTATAAGCAGGGAGGATTTAGGATTAGGGATGCTCTCTAAATCAAGAACAAAATTAGAGACTAACACTAGCTCCTTCTGGGGGTGAAGTTTTAATGATAAAACTTTAAGAACTGCAGACCAATGCCTTTACCTTGCTTCTGATTCAATGATTTCCCTGCTCTGACATCCTTTATTTACAACACAACTGTATAAAAACAAGTCCATTGGGTATATGGAGTCTTTATTTGGGCTCAAAAATAACAACCAGAAAACTACAAGTAGTCTTTCCATTGGGCTATGGAGTCCTTATTCTTGCATACTGAAAACAAATTGCTTGGATGCAAGCTTATTCAACCATTCTACTCTACTTTCCTGTTGAAATCATGTTGATCATGTGTAGGCGAATTTCCAATGCAACCATGAAATGATTTCACTTCCAAGAGGGTCTTCGTCCTTGCAAGTAAATATGAAAATGTAGAAAAAATGATATTTTTGCAGCAAAAAATGAATGGGCAGCCCATACTTACAACTGCAATTTGATTTAATTTCAAACGTTGAAAATTTTTGAACCTCTGGAAAAAAACAACTCCATTTAGAGAGCCACAGGATCCTGCCAATGGTACTACATCTCTAGTTTATGCAAGAATCCATATTGTTGCTCTATGATTTCTGCTCCATTTATGAGAGCATAACTCATTTGAAGATCATTGGTTTTATCAAAATCATATGGAACCTGCTCATATGTTTCTTGGATAACATTGTTTAAAACAACATTATCATCATGAGAATCAAGAGGTTGATCCTCACCTTCCATGATGCCTTAAGATGCATAACTATCATACATCGGCTCCGACTCTTCATGGATGATGGATTGAATGCCTTCATCAATTTGCTGATTAGAATTTGTCATATCATCAACATCTGGATCGAGGACTTCAAGATCATAATCATACTCATCAAATAAAGGATGATTTGAAAAAATTTCTGAACTCTGAAAACCAAGGACCTCTACTTCACGATCATATTGAAAAAATGAGCGTATATATGTTGCTTGATCATGATAAGAATTTTGACCATAAGACGCATATGAAACAACATCAAATACATTTGCAACTGTTGGTTTTTCTTTCTCATCTATAGTATGGTCTTCAACAAGAATTTCTCCAGTCAACAACTGATCTTCAAACAGATTAGGAACAACATTTGTATCATAGTCACTACTATTAGAAACATTCATATTGATACCAAATGCATATAAAGTATTATTGTTATGAATTTCAAGATCATAATGCTAAAAATATTCCTGTTGTAGGACAGATTTAGAAGAAGATATGACTGATAATGAATCTTCTTCCTCTTCTTCGATGTAATCATCCTCTTCATTTGTACTGCTAGAGTAATCAATTTCTTTAGAATAAGATCATGATTTACATTGCTCACAACAATCTACTAGAAGAAGCTCAACTGGAAAATACCTATTGCATTGTTCATTGAATGTCGCATGAAATTCTCTTAAAGAATAAATCTTGGAAGCAGGAAGAGATCTATATCAGACACGTGCATCATCCTCCAAAGAGTACATAAACATTTTCATAAATGCATCTTCATGATGAATATTCAATTGATCCATGCATTGATGAAACTCAATCAAATGTAGTGCCGGATTTTCCTCATCCTTTTCTCTGAACCGTGGAAGGAAATCTCCCCATATATCAATAGTGGGAACATCATTAGGGAAACCAGAAATAGCAGAGAAATTAAATGGTGAAAACCTCCATGCCAAAATAGCTTCCATAGCCTTTGACATCTCGGATCAGTGGAGTTGTCAATGGATTATTCCTTCATGGATTCACTAGGTGAATGATACAGTCATAAAAAGTATTCAACTCTTTTTCACCATCAAGAGCTAGAATTGATCGTTGTCGTTCACCTAGGGAATATATCTTTGTTTCTTCATCCCCGGCAACAGCGCCAAAAGATGTTAGTCCCTAAAGTTGCACTTGACTGTGAAAGGGAAAGCTAGGGCATCATCAGGTTATTGCAATAGTATTTTGAGGGTTTTATGATTTGGTTTTTTGAAAGGGTGGTTGAAAATTGGTTCAAGGTTTCAAGATAAACAGGAATTTTAGAATAAGGACAAATGATATACCACTGACTGGTTAAAGGGTAGTCACATTGATGAATTAGACAAATAAGGAAAAGAGAATATGAATTCTTCAATTTTTTAACCTCACAAGGAATTCTTATCTCAAAATATCATTAAGAAACAACAACATTAGCCTGAAATCAAAAACTTGAAAATAATCACAACAGCAAATCCTTCACTGTATCAATTAATAATCAAGAAAACAATGCATAGTAGTTTGATAAATGATCTCAAGAATGAAGAGAAAAATAACATAGAAGAAGAGAAAGTCTAACCATAAAAATGCCTTTGTCATTAAATTTCACATAGAATATGGAATGTCTTACAACGAGTTTCAAAACAGGTCCCCTAGATATCCAAATTTTCGACCCATAACTTCTCCTTCTACAGAGTTTATATAGAAACAATACATAATTATCAAGCTCCAAAAGAAATGGATCTGAAAACCTCCTCATCTATATTTAGTTTCTTGTTTCAAATAATCAAGGAGAAAATCCAATCTAATCTCCAGTTCGAATTGATGAGGTGGCTTGTCAACTGATGTCCATGAGATTTTTTAGGAAAATAAATATGGCAGATTCCTGAAAAATAGAGTCCAACAATCTCTTCGTATCGCTCAAATAGTGATAGTTGTGTAAAAACCGAGAGACATTTTTTTGAAGGGACTCATTCCCAACAAAAACCTCTTTTGGTTTCCAAAAATTCATCACCATATGTTCTGCAACCTCTCCCAAAATTACTGACTAAAACAGGAAATTATTTATTATGAAATCACAGAAAAATAGGCCTCAAAGATCAATTTGAATCTCTTAAAATGTGATAGTTGTGTAAAAATCGAGAGAGGTTTTTGTGAAGGGGCATGTTCCCAACAAAATACTCTTTTGGTTTCAACGAATTCATCTCCATCTGTTCTGAAACCTCTCTTGAAGATAAATACTATAACAGGTTAAAAAAACAGAGTATTTCTTGTAGCTTTTCTTGTTCTGCAGAATAATAGCCTTTGTCATCAGAAAACATTGCTTCAGATTTTGATGATCTGGTGGTTTCTCTTTTTATAAGTCTTGTAGAGTACTGAGCAACTTATTTTCCTTTTCTTTGTATCTTCCCCAAGTTTTTGTCTTCTTTTGTTTTCCTGTGTAATGGAAGCCTTTTTGCCTTTTCTTTGACACATGTTTTTGAGTCCTCATAATGGTCTTCTATGACTATAACATTTTCATCTTTGATAGATGGGTCAAACATAGCTTTGTACTTTAATCTTTATTTTTTGGCAACCCTAGTGGAGTTCCTCCTAGGGTATTTAGACATAGGTGCAGATTTCTTCCCCCCCTTTTTTTTACTGTAGCACCTTTCTTACTGGTTGCTTGTTGTTTATGTTTGACTATGGATTTAATTGAGCTAATATCGAAATATTCATCTGAGTCGTCTTCCATTTTAATTTCAATATCAGAAAATACTTCTGCATCAGAAAGCTTTTCAATCTCTGCATCAATTTTTGGTTTCTTACCTCTACTGGTGATGGTTTTTTCTTGGTTTTTATCTACAGGAGTATCATCAGGAATTTGTTGAGTCTGTTGCTTTCTCTTGCTGGTCCTTATCACCCTAGTTCCAGATACTTCCTCTTTGATAGATAATTCATCAACTATGGTACTCTATTTCTGTGTAGCTGCCTTTTCCCTTTGCCCCTTTACCCCTTATCTGTTTGCTTGGTTGTGGATTAGGATTTAGAGATTGGATCAAACAATTCTAGGGTTTTTGTACTTCACTCAAAGCAGACACAACCAGTGTCTTGATTAAAACTTGATGAAACAAACTGCCTTTGGCCATGGTAGGGTGATACCGTACCCTTTTTGACATCTTCAATAATCTCTTGAGTAGAAAATATGGCATATTTAGAGGGTAATATCCATTGATGTGCATTAATAACCTGATATGGTAGATGTAGACTACCTTCGCATGTAATATACCTATGAATTATGATCAAATCAGTATGCCACTCCTGTCTGATCTAGTTGTGGGAAACTCCTTTCTTCCAATCTAGATTTTGCTTATCTGGTAGTAGGAATTGGTTGACGAATTCCATGACTGCATGCTCCTTTTTCCACGATCGTTCTCCCCCAATAGCCAATTTGCATGCTTTGTCAATGGAATGTTCTGTCACCAACATTAACAGTTTACCAATCACCACTTCGAAGCCATCGAAGTTCTGTGCAAATAACATGGACACATGTTCTTCATTCCCCTGGAAAGTGGTAAAGAACTCAAACCAGCCAGCGTCCTTGAACCTTTGTGCCATTTGTGGATATGCTTCAAGTAGCTTGGTACCCTCAGGTTCCAACCTAACAATTTTCCCACCTTTCTTCGGCGCCATGTCAATGATACAGTGTTGTAACTCGACGCTGTTGGAAATCAGAAATTTAAAATTTGCAACTGTTACTACATAACAATTTCCTTAAATGCATATTTGTGCACATAATCCAACAAATTAGAATAATAGGTGACAATGTCATATAATGATATTGGAAATGGAACTAATTTGATATAGGTCCCTGCAGGTACAGAGTGATCTCATTCATGTAACGGTTCAAATGGCATTATTGATTCAAGCAAGATCATGGAGTACATGCAAGTCTTTTGTCCACGATTCATGTGATCATGACAATATTTGGATGGTTGGCGCATGTCACAGCATGATTACTTTAGCGTTGTAGGAATAACATTATTCTCGTAGCGTTATTGATGACTTAGCAATAATTTGAAATTTCAAAATTCAAATAGGCAAGTGATGTGACAAATCTCATTAATTCATGTCCTAAACCCTCCAAAACTTAAGAAAATTATTTCAAAGTGCAAAAATTGCAAAACATAGCAAATCAAAACAAGGGTAAAAGTCTAAAAATCAAGGAACAAAGTATAAGCAGGGAGGATTTAGGATTGGGGATACTCACTAAATCAAGAACAAAATTAGAGACTAACACCTCCAAAAATTAAACCTGAAAATCAAATATAGCACTCACATCTCTAATAGTAGTTGAACTGTCAAGCAATGCAATCCCACAGTCCCAAACTAATCATGGAAAGGTACCACCATGATGACGTTGCACCACTTTGATCATCACCATCGGACCAATGCTCTCATTCTGCATCCTCCTCTCCTGGAACCCCAAGTTGATTTCCCTGAAGGGACTAAGACTACCATTATGAATCCTCCTCCGTTAAGGTGTCTCGGTGAAGTCTAATTCTGCAAATCCATGGCTAGCCTCGAGTCATTCATGCCAAATAGAGTAAGTCTCGACCTCCTCCCTAATGAAATCCAAAAAATAAATTAGACCAATCCCTATCACTACTCTGTCGACCATCATCTGAATTAATTTGTCACTCGGATGAATTCTCGGATCCCACCACTAAATTGGGATTCCATCACTTCCAATACTTGATAGTTGTTGGTGTGCCTCACTGGTAACTGTTGGAACCAAAATAAGCCATGTCTATGGTATGAAATCATCTGGTGGAAACCAAGTAATAGGAGTCAACATTATGCCTCCTAATATATTTGGCTCCTGTCGAACTTCTCTGGGTAATCAGCTATCATGATCATTATCAATGTACCCAAGTACTTTGTGGAGTCATGTCATATGCAGTGCCTCATACTCATACGAGCACTCAAAATTCCCTGCCAAAGGTGAATCACACATAACCCTCATGATCATATCCCTAAGTGTGACCTCGGAAACTACATGTGTGTGACCTTCGTAACCATCCACCAATCCCTCGACTGATATCTCTGAGAACTAATCCAGTACAATATGGATCTCCTCTTGAGCTCTGACCACACAGTCCCAACAAAATAACTCTGACATGGACATAATCATGCCCACCTCACTCATCTAAATCAGGTGAGTCCTCCATGTCCTATTTAATATACTGTTGGCATCAACAAATAGCACTAAATCCCATTTCCATTGTCCGATATCCTCTTGATGTGTCTATACATCCTGCATATCGATCACATGGTCATGATGTAAAGCATCCATCACGCCAATCTGCCTCTCCCTATTCAGAAGATAACATGATCAGAGATCAATCTCAGGAGAGTACTTTGTCCCATGCATGAGTATGCTCTCCCTCAGGCCCCATGTCTCACCTAACTGTATCTAATGATCCTCTGTCAACCCCAATGTTATGACCAAGAACTCAAGGTAGCATCTGAGAGAAACCCAGCAGTTATCATGCTCTCTGTCTCTACTCCGGTGACATCCCAATCGAAAATCAATATTCGATGGATATACCTCTCCATGAGGCTCTTCCATCGATGGATATGGATATTTTGAAGTCTTTGTTTGGATCCCTTCCCGAGGGAAATGTCCAAAAATCCCACTGTACCCCATTGTACATTGTTGTATATTATTGTATACCATTTCACACCATTGTATCATCATGTACCATCATGTATCCCATATGTGCCTTTGAATCAATCACTCTACTAATATCAACTGAACTTGGATCCCAGAGTGATGTATCCACAACCACCCTATACTTTGTTCCCCAATCAACTGGTGCATACACATCCTTTCTGTCTGGTCCACAAGGAATTTTCTCAACTACTATCTCTATAGCTAAGCCTTGAGAAAAAAGAAATGACTCATGCTCCTTGCAATCATGAGTCAAAACCCTTTGTGTCAAAACTCTCCACAAACACCTACAATTGTGAATGCTCCTCATATGGAATCATCACAAGAGGCTCCTCCCTCATATCATGAGTGCCACTCATGCCCTCATGTGTCACAATTTATAAATACGGTGGATTATCTACTGCTATCAATGATGAGAGCCTCCCATGCTAAGATGGTAACAAATCTCCTCAATCTCCCTTTCCTTGTCTTCAACGAACTTAAGAGAAAGGTCCCTATCCATGGACAGATGAAATTAATCAACTTTCATATTCTCTAGTGCTTCTTTGTTGATGTGTAATTGAGCACTAGAGATCCCATCTACCACTACCTTTTGTCTCTCCTCTGTCTAAACCTTCCACATAATATCTTCAATAAACTTATGAGTACCATATGCCCTTGTCAACACCTGCAGAATTTGCTCCTGCTTGACCAATAATTGGTCTTCAAAACCCTATCGAGGTACAATCACATCATCATCATCAACAACATCATAACTAAGATATGGTGTTGAATCATCGTCAATCGAGAGTGTTATCACACTTGGATTTCCCTCATCGTACATAGTGAGTTATGTTGGATACCCAACATTGGTTGATTGGAACAAGTCATCCTAACGTCTCGCATCTTCTTCTGGTGTTGATTTATCAGAGGTATACGCATCCAATACATTAATTCCATCAGCCTTATCAGATATTTATGATGATGCATCATAGGTTGTTGTTTGGTCCTCCTTCCTGCCTACATCCTCAATATGGATGGATGCACATTCTTCTACCTGTTCTTCCAGCTTGTCTTCCTTAAATTTTTTCCTTTTTCTTTCCAAGGAATCCTTAGTTTGAATTCTATTACAGTTCCCAGTCTTGATGGCGATATAATATTATAATGGCATAGAATCCCCACTTAACTTCTCATACTCATCATTGTAACACCCTGTTTCCCCCAGTCTGTAAAAATAACTATACTGGCCAAGTATTGTGGCAAACTCAGAAATGTGGATGTGTGATGTGAATGTACCTTGAGAAAAAGGTCGATGAATGTAAATAATATATATATATATATATGCAAGACTACTGAGAGGGGGGTGTGCTGAAAAAGAGACCATGGTGGCTGAAGAAAGGTGGTGGAAGGCACCTGAAATGGTGGCGTTAACTTCCACCGAAACCAATACCGTATTTGGACTTCACTGGCCCAGAGAACCAAGAGCGGCTCAATGGCCCCAAATTAAATGACTCGCCAGGTTGGTAGGTAAATGGCTCCTCATGAGTAATGAGGGATGGGGTTGAACCGCCCATCCGTAGAGTCCTCAGACCTGACCACCGCGAGGAAGATCATGCCACATGCAACCTCGCCCAAAAGAGAAAAGGCGAGAAGAGTGTGCGATCAGGGAGAGACGCGAGGGAAGGAAAAAGAGGAAAAGAACTCTGGAAAATAAAGAGTGAGTGATAGCGGAGAATAAGGAGAGTAACCTTCGTTCTCGGTCACTGGTGAACAGAGACTCAGTCTCGCAGCATCGTGGTCTTAGCTCGGCGGTGGCTAGTGGTAAATCCATTCGGAATCGTTGAGCCTACGGTTGGGTGGAAACGAGCACCACTCTCAGCAGTTGCATCACCTCTGGTGTTTTTTTGATAAGTGTTATATCTTGTATCTTGAAATTTATATGCTGACATGTATGTTCATAGTCTGTGTAATTATGAGTGGTTTTCAGTATAAGACTGTCTGCATGGTGTTTTGATCAGAAATGATGGTTGCATGTTTTTATTGGAAAGACCACGTATGGCTTATGTTTATATATGTATATATATGATGAACTAATACAAATCTTCAAGTCTATTTTCGGGAAATCTATGCCCTTATTCGTCTCCAGGAATACCCAGAATAGATCTCTCCACAAAGATACCCTCTCTGCAAAGCTTACCAAGAACCTGAAAGAGGATTTGGTGGCGCAAGTCTTAGCCATCCTATACAAGGAATAATGGTCCTCGTAGATCCCAACATTTCGACATTTCGGTACCCGGAGTACCCAAGGGCGAGTCCCCTTGCACTCGCAAGTCCCGAAACCCCGACTTGCGAAATCCTGAATTATTAGCGTGGTTGTATCTGGACCGTCCTTTTATAAGGGCACGTGGCATTCGGTAAGTGTTTCGGCGTTTCGGCACTCAGGGAATCAAAGGGCAAGAACCCTGGTCATCGCGAGTCGCGAAATCCCAACAACCGAAACCCCGAAATAGTTTAAAGTGTGGATAAGTATCGATTGACGGATAAGATCCTGTTGGAAGATCTAAGGTCAGTCGTGACCGTTAGATTGGAGGAAGAAACGAGGGCATTAAATGCCTCAACCTTTTCCTTTTTATCTTCATAAGTAGCGAAGAAATCGGGACCGTAGATCCCCAAGGTCCATGGGAGTACCTGGACCGTCCATTTATAAGGACACATGGCTGCCAATAAGCGTTTCGGTGTTTCGGCACCCACGAAATCAAAGGGCAAGAACCCTGGTCATCGCGAGTCCCAAAATCTCGATGACTGAAACCCTGAAATAGTTTAGGATTTGGATGAGATAGGATATTTCAGCACTTCGGGGCCCGAAATACCTAAGTGCGTATTCCCTTGTGCTCGCGAGTCCCGAAATCCTGATGGGTGAAATCCCAAAAGGACAATACGCGTGTATGTTACAATATTTTGGCATTTCGATACCTGGAATACCGAAGGGCGTATTCCCCTTGTACTCGCAAGTCCTGAAATCCCGACTTGCGAAACCCCGAAATACTAGTGTGTGGGTAAGTTATGAGTTTTCGGAGTTTCGGCTCCCGGGAAACCCAGGTGCGAGACCTCCTGTTGTCGCATGTCCCGAAATCCCGATGGAGGAAACCCCGAAATAGCGAAGCATGTTTAGAAGTAGTGTTTCGGAGTTCGGCTCCCAGAATATCCCGATGTGAGACCTCCTGTCATCGCATCCCCCGAACTCCCGACTTGTAAAACCCCGAAGTATGAAACTCTGAAAATGAGTATAGGGCCACTAGAATTAATGTTTCGGTGTTTCGGCACTCGAGACATCTAGAGGCAAATGCCTTGTCCTCACATATTACGAAATCTCGATAGGCGAAGTCCCGAAATGGATTAGCACACATGGTTTTGGCATTTCGGCTTTTCGGTGCCCTGGGACTCTCAAAGGTCAGTTTTCCTCATATTCGCTAGCCACGAAATTTCGGTGGATGAAACCCCGAAATGAACAAAGGAATACCTGCATCGCAATTTCCCGTATAGAGAAATTCGATGAATACCCTCTGATAAGGCCTGTGGCCATAACCGTCGATCATATGAGTGCGGATAAGGGATGGCAGGGTCAGTATCAGGCCCCGTAGGGATTCGAGGAACTATGCTCCTCGGAGAAAAGAAGAAAAAGGCTGAAAATTTTGAAATTTCGTAGTGGGTGTCTGACAAATTGGTATTAGAGCATGGTTACAACACTTGGCATGCTTGGGCTCATGAACGAGTTGCGCAGAAGCTCCGTTCGAAACATTCCTAAATGGAGTAACCCCCTGTCTTAACCTTCCTAATAAAAGGATGAAGTTAAGAATGAAAACTCCTATTGTGTGTGTGCACATGTGAAAATATGAATTATGTACTAGTTATAAATAAATATAGATATTGACTAACAACCAGCGTTTTTCCTTTTGCACACAAGCAGAATATCAACCGCGGGGGAAATTATCAATGTATAGAATGGTGACTCACCAAGATGTGGGGGAAGGCTCCCACAATAGAGACGAAGAGTCTGATGAAAGGAGGGAAGTAGGGACCCCTCCAGATATAGCCGAGACTGTGAGGAGCGTCATGGTCGAATTACAAAGCTGCAAGGCTGACAATGAAAGGATGATGAAAGAACAAGAAAAGCAAACAGAAATTAACATAGTTTTATTGCAGAGTTTATCTGATCTACAAAGACAAATGCAGCATGAACCTGAAACTCAGAAACATGGTCATATCAATGGCCACACTGAGAGGAGCACCTTGAAAAAGGTCCACCCCAGAGGTAAAGGACAAGTGTCGGATGATTCCTCTGAGAAGGAAGTTGGCGATTCGGAGGGCTCTTCTAGCAGCAGAACCAGTTCCTATTCCCGAAGGAAACAGAAGAAGCAAAAGTCTTCCAAATGTCGTAAATTCGAAGAATTTAGAAAATCCAAACCACCCTCCTTCGACGATGAAATAAATAAGGGAGAGGAAGCAGAGGCCTGGCTGCTTGGACTAAAGAAATATTTCAGAGTCCATGACTTTTCAGAAAATATGAAGGCCCGAGTGGCCACCTTCAACTTGAATGGAAAGGCTTCCATTTGGTGGGAAGACCTTAAGAATGTGAAAGGGGTTTGCGAAGAGGACCTGTCTTGGGAACGGTTTGAGAAATACTTCCGGAAGAAGTATTTGTCGAAAAAATATTTCGACGAAAAGACCAAAGAGTTTTATGAACTCAAACTGGGACAACTCACTATAGAAGAATATGTCAACAAATTCCTCGATTTGTTGAGGTTTGTACCTTATATAAAAGTGGAAAAGGAAAAGGTGCAATTCTTCATCAGTGGACTACCTAAGGACTATCGGAATAGAACTGAATTTGATGAGCCAAAAACTCTAGAAGGCACTATTCGAAAGGCAACCTATTGTCATGAACAGTTTGGGCATCGAGCAGAACCTCGCGAATGATCGAAATAGAAGAATAGTTCAAGATTTCAGAAAAAGGGGATTAAATTCCTAGGATTTAAGAACTATAAGAAGAATCCAAGAATGAGCTTCCCAGCCCGGAGTGTGCACCAGCAGAATTTTCCCTCTTTGAGCAGAAATAAAACTTTTGGAACCATATCCGTGAAGACTGATAACCCAAAGAGAGAACCTTTGAAATGTTGGGGTTGCGGGGAAGAACATCTATTGAGAGACTGTCCACACTGACAACAGAATATTCGGAGGATTTATAACATCCAGGAAACTACCACCGTCAATGATGTGGTCAGGAATGTGCCACAAATCTATGTGGCCTTGGATAATAACCAAGCTGACCACCAAGCTTCAGTAGTGGAAATAGAAGGTATGATTTCCAACCATCTAGTGTCTGTTTTAATTGACCCTGGTTCAAATTTGGGTTATATAGCCCCTAAATCTGTTGATAAGTGTAAACTACAGCCACAAAAACATACCAAGACATAGTTGGTACAGTTAGCCACTGGCACCAAAAGAAGGGTAGTAGAGATTATACTAGTCTGCTAATTGATGTTGGGGAAATTCCCCACCCAAAAAACCCTTAACATATTACCCCTGGGATCATATGATATGTTGATTGGTATGGACTGGCTAGCCACCCATAAAGCCAGATTGAACTGTTACCATAAAACCCTATAATCTGTAAGTAAATAAGGGACAAAGATAACCCTTCAAGGGATCCAAAAACCTGTCTCGGTAAGACAAATATCAGCTCTACAAATGAGAAAGTATTTCCGAAAGGGATGTCCCCTATATGCAATACAGGTGTTGAAAACAATCGAAGGTAACAAACCAAGCCTTGACGATCACCCTATCCTGAGAGAATACAAAGATGTGTTTCCAAAAGAGGTACCAGGTCTACCTCCGAGAAGGGACATTGACTTCTCGATAGAACTTTAACCGAGAGCGGTGACAGCGTCTAAGACACCCTACCGGATGAGCACACCTGAGTTAGTTGAACTCAAGTTGCAATTGAAAGAAATGATGGATAAAGGCTATATTCGACCTAGTGTGTCAACATGGGGAGCACCAGTCCTGTTCGTGAAAAAGAAGGAAGGTACCCTTAGACTGTGTATAGATTATAGGCAACTCAATAAGGTAACTATAAAGAACAAGTACCCCTTGCCCAGGATCGATGACTTGTTCGATAAATTGGGGGGTGCGTCTATTTTCTCAAAGATTGACTTGAGGTCGGGATACCATCAAGTCTGAATCAAGGGTGAAGACATACATAAAACCGCCTTCCGAACGAGGTATGGTCACTATGAGTTTGTGGTAGTGCCATTTGGGTTGACCAATGCCCTTGCCACTTTTATGTGCTTGATGAACAATGTACTCAGCAAATTCCTAGACAAATTTGTGCTTGTTTTTATTGACGATATATTAATTTACTCCAAGAACAGAAAAAAGCATGAAGAGCATCTTAGACTTGTGCTACAAGTGCTAAGAGAACATCAGCTCTATGCCAAATTCAGCAAATGTGAATTCTTCCAGAAGCAAATACATTACTTAGGCCATGTTCTNCTCCAAGATTGGTTGTCCAATCACTGCCCTCCAGAAGAAGGGGACAAAATTCATGTGGACACAAAAATGTGAAGAAAGATTTCAAACCCTGAAACATCTACTGACCCATGCACCCGTGTTGAAGCTCGCCAATCCAGAAGTTGACTTCCTCGTGTGCACATATGTCTGTAAGGAAGGGCTCGGAGGAGTCCTTATGCAGAGAGGAAGTGTGGTCTGCTATGAATCCCGAAAATTGAATGAGCACGAAGTCAACTATGTGACCCATGATCTAGAGCTGGCTTCCATAGTGCATGCCTTGAAAATGTGGAGGCATTACCTCTTGGGAAGAAAATTTGTACTTATGACAGATCACTTTGGATTGTGATATATGTTTGATCAACCAAAGATCAATGCTAGACAAGCTAGGTGGATGGCCCTCCTTAGCGATTTTGATTTCGAAATCAAACACATTAAAGGAAAAGAAAATAGGGTGGTTGATGCCCTTAGAAGAAGTATGAAAACAATTCACCTGGCCTCGGTGAGTACCTGTGAGACAGATGTCAAAGACAGAATCAGGAATGCATAAGAGACAGACACATTCTTCCAGACCGTGACCTCATACCTACAGCAAGAACCCACAAGGATAAAGTATGGAGACTACCAGATGATGGAAGGATGTATGCTCACTTACCGAAGCAGATTGTACATTTCAGATTGTGACAACTTGAAGAGGTTCATACTGGATGACCTACATAAAAGACCCTATACTGGTCACCAGGATACCAGAAGATGATCATGGCCACCAGGAAACAATTCTATTGGCCTGGAATGAAGAAAGGCATATCCGAGTACTTGGCCAAATGCATAGAGTGCTAACAAGTTAAAGCAGAACACCAACACCCAGCAGGGTTATTGCAACCTTTACCAATCCTAGAATGGAAATGGGAAACCATCTCCATGGATTTCATCACTGGATTACCAACATCGACCAAATAGAACGATGCTATTATGGTAGATGTGGATAAATTGAGCAGGTCTGCTCATTTCATCCCTGTCAAATCAACCTGCAAAGCAATCGATATCGCCCAGGTATTCATGAAGGATATATTCAGACTGCACGGTATGCTGAAAGAGATATTGTCTGACAGAGACACGAAATTTACTTCTAACTTTTGGAAATCACTTATGGTTGGTTTAGAGACAAAATTGTTGTTTAGCACCGCCTATCACCCTCAAACCGACGGACAGACGGAAAGAGTGAACCAAATACTAGAAGACCTGTTAAGAATGCATGTAATGCATCAACCCAAGAAGTGGGAAGACTACCTGCCACTGGTAGAATTTGCCTACAACAACGGTTACCAAACATCCTTAAAGATGAGTACCTTAAAAGTCCTCTATGGTAGGTAGTGTAACACTCTAGTCAGCTGGAGTAATCCCATAAACAGGATTTCTTTTGGACCCGACATGTTGAAAGAAATGGAACAGCAAGTGACTCAGATAAAAAAAAACCTGAAAGTCGCTCAGAACCGACAGAAAAGTTATGCCGACCAAAAGAGAACTCCAAGAGATTTCAAAACAAGAGACCATGTATATCTCAGAGTTAAACCCAGGAAGAGTTCTCTGAAAATGGGAGCTTGTGACAAGTTAGCACCTTGGTATTGTGGACCCTTCGAGGTTCTAGATAGAGTGGGACCTGTAGCCTATAGGCTAGCACTTCCTCCCACCGTAAAGGCACATAATGTTTTCCATGTCTCATTATTGAAGAAATATGTACATGATGTTAACCATATAATTGATTGGTCTGTGATCCAGGTGGAACCGGAGGGAGAATTTCTACCAGAACCTCAATGCATACTGGACAGAAAGGAAACCTGCTCCAGAACCAAACCATTGCACAGGTCAAGGTACAGTGGAAACATTTTGGCCCGGATGAGGCTACATGGGAAATGGAGGATGCCATGAAACAGGCATATCCGATTTTGTTTACATCTGTACATGCATGTCTAATTGATAGATAGAACATCGAGGACAATGTTTCTTTAAGGGGGAGGGAATTGTAACCCCCTGTTTCCCCCAGTTTGTAAAAATAACTATANGGTATTATATTTAAAAAATATTTGTAGTAATTGACATTTGTAGACAGTAGTGCATTAGCCTTTGTGTGTTTTGTATTTCTAAGTTTATTTAGATGATATTGATATTATATTGAAACAAATTTATATAATTAACTCTTGTAAACATTAGTTCATTAGTTTATACATGTTTTGCATTTGTAAGATCTTATCGAAGAACATGTGATTGGTCAACAATAAATTGTTTTGCATTGTAAACTCGTATCGAATGTCATTTGTGTTGTGAACAAGAAGTTGCCTATAAATTAGGCATTCATTCAACATTTATTATCAATAGGTTTTGAGACTAGAGATCAATGCTTCTTATCTTTTCTCACACATCTATTTCCACTGTGTGAATAATACCATGCCACTTGCATGCTAAGAATGGAAATGGGGTGGGGGCCAATGTGAGTGTCAACAAGACTTAGGAAACAACGACACTCAAGTGGAGGTTTCTCTAAATGTCAACAAGATGTAGGTGGAGACTTTTGAGCCAACAAACTTAAGTTCAATCTAGAATGCAAAGCTAGGTATCCCATGTCTAAGACTCTATCTATATTACTACCTTCACTCTCATTTTTCGAGCCTTCCACATCATGGTCTCATTCATTGTCCGACTAGTTAGTCTAAATGCATTGCAAGGAAATCAAATACTTAAAGTCAAGTATGATTGTATATTAATTAATAGCTACAACTAAGAATTTTAAATTAGAATCAGAAGAAGTAATTTTAACGTCCATGAGGCTAACAATATTTTATGGGATAGACCACCTCACACATTGATTTCAGCAATTCATCCCTTTTCCTGTTCATCTTGATGATGAGCTCCCCTAATTTCTCCACTGTCCCCTCGCTGAATAAGTCATTCCAAGAGATAGCTGTCAAGATATTTATATAGTTGTCCCTGCGGTCTTTGAAAGCTTCACACTCTAAAATGAAATGTTTTTTTTGTGTCCACTTTTTCGTAGGTGCAAAAAACACACACCCTTTCTTCCCAAGCTTCTTTTGGTCTTTTCCAACACCTAGTTTCATAACAGAGTTGATGGGAATTGGTTCTTAATTGGGAAATAAGCATTTTGTATCTCCAAGATATATTGGCCCCGATGTATGCTTTTTTATGATGATTGTATGTGGGGTTAAACTCTTCAATATAGTACTCTTTCTTTCTCCTGAGCCCTTTATCCCAAGTTTTCTTGTGGAACCTATCAATAACAAAATCCTTTATCTCTTTATTGTTCGTAGGGCACTTGTTCAAGTGGATACCCCATTTACTAAGACATTTAATATTTTGTCTCATCCATGTCTTCTTCCTTTTGCTGAATATGTCGTTAAAGACAACCTTAGGCCACCGACTATCTTTCATTTGCTCAATTGTTTTTAGATATCTTATGAGACGCACAATAGAAATTACTTCAATAGGAGTAGCCCCCATTTCACTCAACATGATATCATAAGGGACTGAACTTTTAATTTTAAACTTGTTTGTGATCAAGCGTTTTTTAATCTTCTCAATTTGTTTCCACTGTAAGTGAGATGTGTTGATGGCCCACACTTCACAATCATATAGAACCACCGAGATCACTAAAAACCCAAAGAGAGTTTGAATAGTCTTCCAATCCCATAGCTCTACTTCTCTGCATCTATTTTGAAAATCATAGAACGCTTTCTAATCTCCCAAAGTTATTTTCTTTTTGTAGCCTTCCCAACTTATATTTTTGTTGAAGTCAATTCTGAGGTATT
>JZKD02S1659495.1:130687-141941 GCA_000966675.3 Picea glauca
CAAACTCAGAAATGTGAATGTGTGATGTGAATGGACCTTGTGAAAAAGGTCGATGAATGTAAATAATATTATGAATATATATATATATATATATATATATATATATTGCAGGACTACTGAGAGGGGGGTGTGCTGAAAAAGAGACCACAATGGCTAAAGAAAGGTGGTGGAAGGCACCTGGAATGGTGGCGTTAACTTCCACCGAAACCAATACCATATTTGGACTTCACTAGCCCGGAGAACCAAGAGCGGCTCGCTGGCCCCAAATTAAATGACTCGCTAGGTTGGTAAGTAAATGGCTCCTCATGAGCAATGAGGGATGGGGGTGAACCGCCCATCCATAGAGTCCTCAGACCTGACCACCGCGAGGAAGATCGTGCCACACGCAACCTCGCCCAAAAGAGAAAAGGCAGGAAGAGTGTGCGATCAGGGAGAGACGCGAGGGAAGGAAAAAGAGGAAAAGAACTCTGGAAAATACAGAGTGAGTGATAGTGGAGAATAAGGAGAGTAACCTTCGTTCTCGGTCACTGGTGAACAGAGACTCGGTCTCGTAGCATCATGGTCTCAGCTCGGGGGTGGCTAGTGGTAAATCCATTCGGAATCGCTGAGCCTACGGCTGGGTGGAAACGAGCACCCCTCTCAGCAGATGCATCACCTCTGGTGTTTTTCTGATAAGTGTTATATCTTGTATCTTGAAATTTATATGCTGACATGTATGTTCATAGTCTATGTAATTATGAGTGGTTTTCAGTATAAGACTGTCTGCATGGTGTTTTGATCAGAAATGATGGCTGCATGTTTTTATTGGAAAGACCACGTATGGCTTATGTTTATATATGTATATATATGATGGACTAATACAAATCTTCAAGTCTATTTTCGGGAAATCTATGCCCTTATTCGTCTCCAGGAATACCCGGAATAGATCTCTCCACAGAGATACCCTCTCTGGAAAGCTTACCAAGAACCTGAAAGAGGATTTGGTGGCGCAAGTCTTAGCCATCCTGTACGAGGAAGAATGGTCCTCGTAGATCCCAACATTTAGGCATTTCGGTACCTAGAGTACCCAAGGGCGAGTCCCCTTGCACTCGCAAGTTTCGAAACCCCGACTTGTGAAATCCTGAATTATTAGCATGGGAGTATTTGGACCGTCCTTTTATAAGGGCACATGGCGGTCGGTAAGCATTCCGGTGTTTCAGCACTCAAGGAATCAAAGGACAAGAACCCTGGTCATCGCAAGTCATGAAATCCCGACAACCAAAACCTCGAAATAGTTTAAAGTGTGGATAAGTATCGATTGACGGACGAGATCCTGTCGGAAGATCTAAGGTCATTCGTGACCGTTAGATTGGAGGAAGAATCGAGGGCGTTAAATGCCTCAACCCTTTTCCTTTTTATCTTCGTAAGTAGCGAAGAAATCGGGACCGTAGATCCCCAAGGTCCGTGGGAGTACCTGGACCGTCCATTTATAAGGACAAGTGGCTGCCAATAAGCGTTTCGGCGTTTCGGCACCCAGGAAATCAAAGGGCAAGAACCCTGGTCATCGCAAGTCATGAAATCCCGATGACCGAAACCCCGAAATAGTTTAGGATTTGCATGAGATAGGATATTTCGGCACTTTGGGGCCCGGAATACCTAAGTGTGTATTCCCTTGTGCTCGTGAGTCCTGAAATCCCGATGGGTGAAATCCTGAAAGGACAATACATGTGTATGTTACGATATTTCGACATTTCGGTACCCAAAATACTGAAGGGCGTATTCCCCTTGTACTCGCAAGTCCCGAAATCCCGACTTGCGAAACCCCGAAATACTAGTGTGTTGGTAAGTTATGAGTTTTCGTAGTTTCGGCTCCTGGGAAACCCAGGTGCGAGACCTCCTGTTGTCGCATGTCTCGAAATCCCGATGGAGGAAACCCCGAAATAGCGAAGCCTGTTTAGAGGTAGTGTTTCAGAGTTCGGCTCCTGGAAGATCCCGATGTGAGACCTCCTGTCATCGCATCCCCCAAACTCCTGACTTGTGAAACCCCGAAGTATGAAACTCTGAAAATGAGTATAGGGCCACTAGAATTAATGTTTCGGTGTTTCGGCACTCGAGACATCTAGAGGGAAATGCCTTGTCCTCGCATATCGTGAAATCCTGATAGGCAAAGTCTCGAAATCGATTAGCACACGTGGTTTTGGCGTTTCGACTTTTTGGTGCCCTGGGACTCTCAAAGGTCAGTTTTCCTCATATTCGCTAGCCACGAAATTTCGATGGATGAAACCCCAAAATGAACAAAGGAATACCTGCATCGTAATTTCCTGTATCGCGAAAGTCGATGAATACCCTCCGATAAGGCCTGTGGCCATAACCGCCGATCATATGAGTGTGGATAAGGGATGGCAGGGTTTGTATCAAGCCCCGTAGGGATTCAGGGAACTATGTTCCTCGGAGAAAAGAAGAAAAAGGCCAAAAATTTTGAAATTTCGTAGTGGGTGTTTGACAGTCGCAGTAAGCTATGCACTTACTACAATATTCCCAAAATTCAGGATACCTTAATAATGACTCTAGTTTCTTCTTATATTCTGCTATAGATTCATGATTTTTATTCATCCTTTATTATCCATTGTATGCACACGATCTGATTTCCTTCCCACTATTTCCCCTCACAGTAAATCACGTGGATTTTTTGGGAAAAACCCTGAAAAAATGTTGAAATTAAAATGATGATAACTTTGGTTCTAGGACTCTGCTTCGTCTGATTTATTTTTTTGAAATTCAGTATTTATCCAAGAGGAATTCAAATACCCATTTTTTTGGAAAATTCTTCTCTAAAATTTTCAGATCTAAGCATGAAGTGTACAGCCCCCTTTTTTTCCAAAAAAAATCTGCAAAAACACCCCAAATGTTTTTCCTTCTATAGCCAAGAAAAGTGCTCTGATGTAATCAAGGGCTGGCAAGATCACCAGCTCTGATACCACTGTAATATCCCCAATATATCTAGGCAGATATTTTATGAATTTCTATGCAATTATGTTATTTTTCCACAAATATTTTTGCATTCATTCTACTAAAGGCATTCCATCAAACATATTGCAAGCATCCTAGATACACTTGGAATAGAAGAGAATCATGGACTATTTTATTATGAATGGAGACTAAATACAACAATCCAATGGTTGTTATAGTAGCCACAATACATCAATGTAAAACACACAATACAATCCAAAAACTTGGAATCATGTCATGGCCCCCTCAACATATGAGATCCAACCATCTAAGTGCCACAACCTCTCCAAGAATATTACTGCAATCTAAAACTGAAAACAAATACAAGATGAAGCTCCAATGAAGATCTTGGATGGATCCTCCTCCTTGTCTAGCTAGGGTGGATATTGCACCACCGAAACCAAACCAACAGTGGAACAGTTTTTCCCAAAACCCCAATGAAAATGCTAGCTACAAGAGCACTCCAATAATATATCAAATCATAAGCATAATGATAAGTGAGGGGTTATCCTTCTTTTATACTTTTCCAACCCCTTCTAGATCCTTCCTCCATGCCTTCTAGAACTTCCCCTTTTGAACTAAATCAACTCTTCTAGAATTTTCCCCTTTTTGACTAAATCAAATATAATCCTTATGTCTCCTTCAATTATTAATTAAACATTAAAAATAATTTTTTAATGCTTAAGTGGTTAATTATTTAATGTCACTTTAAATACATAACCTCCCATAACTAAATGAAATTAAATGACCCCCTTTGACTCCCTTTTTCTTCATTGACAAGCCACATAAGTCCTTTCTACTACAAAACGGGGAAACCCAAAAATGGGGACATGACATCCACATCCAATTGTGCCTAGAGATCCCAGTGAGTGGAACCAAGTGCACTCAAAGGTAAATCCAATGGCTAAGGGACATCCATTCCCTTGGGTCTGCACATCTGACTGATGTGTCCAATGCATGCCAACTCATATAAAGACAACATGAAATAGTTTACCACTTCGTCCATTGATCGGATAGGCCATGTATGGTATTGAAACCTTCTATGCAAACCCTCTGAACCCACTTTGGCAGTGTGCCTATTTCCATCTACAAGAAAAGGCCCTACAACTATGAAGTTTTGGTGAAACTTGCACAGAGACCCTAGCTAGTATAAATTGACACAAAGCATGCCAAAGAAACATAGAGAGAGAGAGAAAAGAATAATGAATTGTGTTAATTCAATATGAGAATGGAATAATATACATGATATACTCTATGTGCATGAAGTAATGCACCATAGTACCGATCTAGATAGATCTGGACACTCACTAACAGAAACCAGAGTGAACTACCACCTAGTCCTAGTTAATCGGCCATGCATTCATTAGTTAACTAGTGAAGACAAGTGAAGTGGAGAGAATATAGTGCATGCACATGGGTAGTTCTTTCCTGGTGATAATCCCAATGTAAGTGTGCCTTCATCAGTGATGATCCCAATGTGATAATTCAACACTTGGTGATAACACTCAGGTTTCCTTGCATGACTCAACTTCACTAGTCTAATTGATGTACAACCGAATGGTGACTAAAGAGGAGTGGCACCTTTATTTTAGGAGGAAAATTATCATCTATGAGGGAATATTCTCATCTATGATGGAAAAGAGGAAAGAGGGAAAGCATCATGGGAATCCCCCCTCCCCCCCCCCAAAGTACACTATAAGAAAAAGGTAGTTTCTAGGAAGTTGTGTTCTTCACTCCAAGATGGTCACGCAAACAGTGGAATTTATTCTCAGTGAATTTCTTGGTGAAGATGTCGGTAATCTGATCAGTAGAAGGATAGTACTGAAAATCGATGATCTCATCATGAACCAACTCTCATATATAATGCATATGGATATTGAGGTGTTTTGTTTGTTTCTGATGCACTAGGTCCTTGCAGAACTTCAAAATGATCTGATTATCACACCAAATGAAATTCAAATGATGAAACTAGATTCCAAGCTTAGTGAGGAATTTTTGTAGATAAAGTTCCCAAATGGTAGTGTTGACTACTTCTTTTTACTCGGCCTCTATGGATGATAAAGAAATCACTTATTGTTTTTTTCTCTACCAACAAATGGGGCCAGGTCCCAAACTAAGAGTATACCTAGAGGTGGACTTGCGATATGTGTTATCGTTAGCCCAATCTGAATATGTGAAGCCCATGAGATCCAATGTGCAACTTGTTTCAGAGTGAATCGTGTAAATGGTGGTGCCCTGAATATATATGAGGATGCGCTTGGAATCTTTCTATTGTAGTTCATGCGGCTCCTGCATGTACCTGGAAACTACCCCTACTACATATGAGTCTCCCCACTAGATGATATATAAGAGGCTCCCCACTAGTTTTCAATACAAGGTGTTCCCCACCAATGGTGTATCCCCAACATCCTCGAGCCTTACCCTGAAAAAATAAGGGTGTTGTTGCAAACTTGTAGTCGTTCATGTGGAATATAACCCAGAGATCCTTGGCATACTTAGTCTGAAACAACTTGATTCTTGAAGCATCTTGATCGATCTCAATACCAAGGAAAAAGTGAAGTGGGTCCATTTCTGTCATAGAGAACTTGTCATGAAAAAATTATTTGATCACATAAATTGTTGAGATCGAACTACATGTGATCAAGAGGTCATCTACATATAGAAATAAGATCAACAAAGAGTCAAAATTCATCAGAATATAGACATTGGGATATGATTTACATTTAATCAAATGCTAAGGAAGTAAATAAGAATACATCTTATCGTACCATGCTCTAGGCGCCTACTTGAGGACATAGAGTGACTTTTTCAGTCGACATACTAGAGATGAGTTTTGTGTGTACCCCTAAGGTTGCTCCATGTAGATCTCTTCTCAAATATCCCCATGAATAAATGCATGCTTCACATCCATCTAGTTAACTTCCCACCCCCTGGCTACTGCAATGGTGAGAGCCAACCATATGGAGTCCATCTTTTCTACTGGAGCAAAGGTCTCATCATAGTCAATCCCATGGACCTTCTAAAATCCTTTGGCAACCAATATTTCCTTTTACCTTATCACCTATTCGTCTGCTACCTTCTTGGTCCTCTAGACCCATTTACATATGACAATATTTTGATATAATGGAGGAGGAACCAAGTCCTAAGTCTAATTCTCGATGAGGGATTTATACTCCTCTCTCATAGTTTCTCCCAGAAGGGATTCCCTTTAGCATCTGCATAGGTCTGAGGGTTTGGATCTAGAACCATATAGCAATGCATGAGCATCATTTATTTTGTAGTTGTAAGTGCATGAGGTGCCTCCTCAAACTGGGATCTTGTCCTCCTTGGATCCATCAAATCCCCCACAAGGTCACCTACTGCTTGTAGAGTGGATTGAACCCATTTGGGCGTCTGATGTGAATCATTGTCTACATATTTTTCATCTTATGAATCTGATTCAGAAATATATCTAAACTCTTATCTAAATGAGTGGAGACTTCATCTCAAATTTATCAAATAAGAGGAGGTGTAGAAGTCTATGCATGTGGCTCCTAATATGCATGCATGGTAATTTCCTCAAACTCAACACTTCGATCAATGATTAGCTTGTCCATTAAGGGATTAATCAACCTATAACCCTTCACACCTTCGAGATATCCTACAAATATGCATGTTGTGCTATGAGGATATAATTCCTTCCTATTTCAGTTTAATGTTGTTCCATGCCTCAATAGGTCATGTCTTATCCTTCACAGATATATGAGGAGATCTGTTATGTATGTAACTAGCATAGTTAAGTGCTTCAACCCAAACCTTGGATGGAAGGAACCTTGCATGCAACATGTAACTAGCCATCTCTTTGAGACATTGGCTCTTCCTCTCAACTACCTCATTCTATTGCGGAGTGTATGGTATTATATGTTCTAACTATATACATGCCTCATCACATAGATGTTGTACATCCATGTTTACATATGCCCCCTCATTATTTGTGTGTAGGGATTTGATATTCTTCCTAGACCGTGTCATTGCATGCGCTTTGAAATCTTTGACATGCTTAAAAACTTCGTAATTTTTCCTAAGAAAATTTACCCAAGTGTTCCTTGAGTAATGATAAATAAATTCCAGCACGTACCTCACCTTGGTGATGCAAGGATCAGGAAAAGGACCAATGAGGTCACTGTGGAAAATCTCTAAGGGAAAGGAGGCCCTCCAAGCCTTCCTTGACAAAATCCTTTTGAAAAGTGTATGTCGGGAAAACCTTTGACCATTCCCTATTTTTTGATTTGTTGCATGTACCTGAAATTTAGATGACCAAATCTCTCGTGCCAGAGTCTACTATCATCATCTACATGAGTTAGTAGAAATGTGAGTTCAGATTTATCAGTAAACTTAGAAAATGTATACAATTGAGACTGGTGATTTACCTTACCAACAACAATCTTGGAGTTGTCATGCATGCCATATGTGGTCACAGAATATGGTGTGAATTTCACACTTTTTCCTGTGCATGTATGTGTTATCTAATAAATAGAGAGTATATTCACATAAATTTTCAGAACGTGCAATAAATTTTTGAAACTTACATGTTGGAGCTCTATTCTCCCTTGTCCTATGACCTCCACTAGAGTATCATCACCCATGAGAATGGGAGGACCCATGCATGTAGTTAAAGATGATAAAATATCTTTTGTGGCTTCCATGTGATGGGATGCCACTAAATCCAGGATCCATGCATTGGGAGAAGAATGAATAGAAATCAAATCATGAGNCACTCCAATAATATATCAAATCATAAGCATAATGATAAGTGAGGGGTTATCCTTCTTTTATACTTTTCCAACCCCTTCTAGATCCTTCCTCCATGCCTTCTAGAACTTCCCCTTTTGAACTAAATCAACTCTTCTAGAATTTTCCCCTTTTTGACTAAATCAAATATAATCCTTATGTCTCCTTCAATTATTAATTAAACATTAAAAATAATTTTTTAATGCTTAAGTGGTTAATTATTTAATGTCACTTTAAATACATAACCTCCCATAACTAAATGAAATTAAATGACCCCCTTTGACTCCCTTTTTCTTCATTGACAAGCCACATAAGTCCTTTCTACTACAAAACGGGGAAACCCAAAAATGGGGACATGACATCCACATCCAATTGTGCCTAGAGATCCCAGTGAGTGGAACCAAGTGCACTCAAAGGTAAATCCAATGGCTAAGGGACATCCATTCCCTTGGGTCTGCACATCTGACTGATGTGTCCAATGCATGCCAACTCATATAAAGACAACATGAAATAGTTTACCACTTCGTCCATTGATCGGATAGGCCATGTATGGTATTGAAACCTTCTATGCAAACCCTCTGAACCCACTTTGGCAGTGTGCCTATTTCCATCTACAAGAAAAGGCCCTACAACTATGAAGTTTTGGTGAAACTTGCACAGAGACCCTAGCTAGTATAAATTGACACAAAGCATGCCAAAGAAACATAGAGAGAGAGAGAAAAGAATAATGAATTGTGTTAATTCAATATGAGAATGGAATAATATACATGATATACTCTATGTGCATGAAGTAATGCACCATAGTACCGATCTAGATAGATCTGGACACTCACTAACAG
The DNA here is from genome assembly GCA_000966675.3 of Picea glauca. NCBI lineage: Eukaryota > Viridiplantae > Streptophyta > Pinopsida > Pinales > Pinaceae > Picea > Picea glauca. The sequence continues at coordinate 139,285 of JZKD02S1659495.1, forward strand.
AAACCAGAGTGAACTACCACCTAGTCCTAGTTAATCGGCCATGCATTCATTAGTTAACTAGTGAAGACAAGTGAAGTGGAGAGAATATAGTGCATGCACATGGGTAGTTCTTTCCTGGTGATAATCCCAATGTAAGTGTGCCTTCATCAGTGATGATCCCAATGTGATAATTCAACACTTGGTGATAACACTCAGGTTTCCTTGCATGACTCAACTTCACTAGTCTAATTGATGTACAACCGAATGGTGACTAAAGAGGAGTGGCACCTTTATTTTAGGAGGAAAATTATCATCTATGAGGGAATATTCTCATCTATGATGGAAAAGAGGAAAGAGGGAAAGCATCATGGGAACCCCCCCCCCCCCAAAAAAAAAAAAAGTACATTATAAGAAAAGGTAGTTGCTAGGCAGTTGTGTCATTCACTCCAAGATGGTCACGCAAACAATGGAATTTATTCTCAATGAATTCCTTGGTGAAGATGTTGGTAATCTGATCAGTAGAAGGATAGTACTGAAAATCAATGATCCCATCATGAACCAACTCTCATATATAATGCATATGGATATTGAGGTGTTTTGTTTGTTTCTGCTGCACTAGGTCCTTGCAGAACTTCATAATGATCTGATTGTCACACCAAATGACATTTAGATGATGAAACTAGATTCCAAGCTTAGTGAGGAATTTTTGTAGATAAAGTTCCCAAATGGTAGTGTTGACTACTTCTTTGTACTCGGCCTCTATGGATGATAATGAAATCACTTATTGTTTTTTTCTCTACCAACAAATGGGGCCAGGTTCCAAACTGAGAGCATACCTAGAGGTGGACTTGCGATCTATGTTATCATTAGCCCAATATGAATCTGTGAAGCCCATGAGATCCAATGTGCAACTTGTTTCAGAGTGAATCATGTAAATGGTGGTGCCCTGAATATATATGAGGATGTGCTTGGAATCTTTCTATTGTAGCTCATGTGGCTCCTACATGTACCTGGAAACTACCCCTACTACATATGAGTCTCCCCACTAGATGAGATATAAGAGGATCCCCACTAGTTGTCAATACAAGTTGTTCCCCACCAATGTTGTATCCCTGACATCCTCGAGCCTTACCCTGAAAAAATAATGGTGTTGTTGCAAACTTGTAGTCAGTCATGTGGAATATAAACTAGAGATCCTTGGCATACTTAGTCTGAAACAACTTGATGCTTGAATCATCTTGATCGATCTCAATACCAAGGAAAAATTGAAGTGGGTCCATTTCTGTCATAGAGAACTTGTCATGAAAAAATTATTTGATCGCATAAATTGTTGAGGTCGAACTACATGTGATCAAGAGGTCATCTACATATAGAAATAAGATCAACAAAGAGTCAAATTTCATCAGAATATAGACATTGGGATATGATTTACATTTAATCAAATGTTGAGGAAGTAAATAAGAATCCATCTTATTGTACCATGCTATAGGCGCCTACTTGAGGACATAGAGTGACTTTTTCAGTCAACATACTAGAGATGAGTTTTGTGTGTACCCCTAAGGTTGCTCCATGTAGATCTCTTCTCAAAGATCCCCATGAAGAAATGCATTCTTCACTTCCATCTGGTTAACTTCCCACCCCCTGGCTACTGCAATGGTGAGAGACAACCAGATGGAATCCATCTTTTCTACTAGAGCAAAGGTCTCATCATAGTCAATCCCATGGACTTGCTAAAATCCTTTGGGAACCAATATTTTCTTTTACCTTATCACCTATTTGTCTGCTGCCTTCTTGGTCCTCTAGACCCATTTACATCTAACAATATTTTGATCTAATGGAGGAGTACCCAAGTCCTAAGTATAATTCTCGATGAGGGATTTATACTCCTCTCTCATATTTTCTTCTCAGAAGGGATTCCCTTTAGCATCTGCATAGGTCTAAGGGTTTGAATCTATAACCATATAGAAATGCATGAGAATCATTTATTTTGTAGTTGTAAGTGCATGAGGTGCCTCCTCAAACTGGGATCTTTTCCTCCTTGGATCCATCAAATCCCCCACAAGGTCACCTACTGCTTGTAGAGTGGATTGAACCCATTTGGGCATCTGATGTGAATCATTGTCTGTATGTTTTTCATCTTATGAATCTAATTCAGAAATCATATATGAACTCTTATCTAAATGAGTGGAGACTTCATCTCAAATTTATCAAACAAGAGGAGGTGTAGAAGTCTATGCATGTGGCTCCTAATATGCATGCATGGTAATTTCCTCAAACTCGGCACTTCAATCAATGATTAGCTTGTCCATTAAGGGATTAATCAACCTATAACCCTTCACACCTTCGAGATATCCTACAAATATGCATGTTGTGCTATGAGGATATAATTCCTTCCTATTTTGGTTTAATGTTGTTCCATGCCTCAATAGGTCATGTCCTATCCTTCACAGATAAATGAGGAGATCTGTTATGTATGTAACTAGCATAGTTAAGTGCTTCAACCCAAACCTTGGATGGAAGGGACCTTGCATGCAGCATGCAACTAGCCATCTCTTTGAGACATCGGCTCTTCCTCTCAACTACCTCATTCTATTGCAGAGTGTATGGTATTATATGTTGTAACTATATCCACGCCTCATCACATAGATGTTGTACATCCATGTTTACATACGCCCCCC
>JZKD02S1659506.1:9075-26944 GCA_000966675.3 Picea glauca
AGCGTGATGGCGTGAAATGATATATTTAAGGTTGGGGTGTACCCAGGGTGTCTCAACTGCTTGAATGGAATGGATTTGGGCAATGACACCAAAATGAACTTTTTTGAGTAACGTTTCCATGCGGTGGGAATTGACGATCTATGAAGAACCTTTTGTAATTCCTTAGAATTTATATTGTTGGCATTCCTGTTGGAATTGCATGGTTAACTCCTTAAAATCCATGAGTATGGGTCCAAGAGTGTGTAACCATTCAACACCAAGCACAATGTCACAACCACCCATGTCAATAGAAAACATGTGATATTTCAGGTTATATTGACCAATTTGTAGGCACACATTTTCACAACGCCATCCGCATTTCAGGAACGACCATTAAAAAACATGTTTTGAAAATTGTTGACAACACAAATATAGCAATTGAATTATTGGGAAAGGTGACGATGAATGAAATTATGAGTGATGCCACTATCAACGAGGATGATGACTTTCTGGTGCTTAATGTAACCCATCAATTTGAGGGTTTGGGGAGTAGAAAAACTAGTGAGAGCACGCATCAAAATCAGTGGTTCAACTTCAGAAGGATCAAAGGCAATCATAATATCATCAGTTGTGGGTAGCACTACTTCAGTTGAAACCTCAACATATTCATCAGAAACATCCTTGAAAATGACCATAAAATGTTTCTATTCTTTACACTTGTTCCATGCAAATTATTTATCATCACAATTACAACAAAGACCCTTGAGTTGGATTTCAACCATTTCTGCTAGCATTAATTTTTGGACATTGAGAGGAGTGGCCGAAAGGGAAGGGGTGTTGGGTTTATGGTGGGGACCAAAAGTGGGTTTTCTGCTCTGGGCTAAGATGACTTGTTGTGCCTCCCTAGCATGATTAGTGGCTTCCAATCAAGTCTGTGGGTGAGCCATGATGACTTGGGCATGGATTTCATCCCCTATTCCACTAATAAATCATTCCCTAAATAAAGAATCTTTCATGCCCTCTGTGCGAAAATCCAAGTGCTTAAAGGCAACAATAAAATATTCCATTGTTCCATATTGTTCCAGAATGGTAGGTTTTTGTGTCAAAGCATTCATACAACTTTGCAACAAACAGTGACCAAGAAACATACCCTTGGCATGCATTTCGATGCCATTGCCACCATTTCCATCGTTTAGGATCCAAATAGAGAATTCCATAACAAATATTGGTTAAATCATGAATGATGCCAGGCAGGGACAATTAGTGTTTCATCTGAGTAACCCAAGATTGGGGATCCAATCCATCAAATTTGTTTACCTTGACTCTGGGAAGATGGGGGTCACAAGGTAAGGTGTTGGAATGAGAGTGTAGAACCTACCTGGAGTCAACACCTTCAATATAGAGAGGCGGGTCAGAGGAGGAAGGAACCTAGAATTTGTTCATGAATTGGTGTAGATAAGAATGGACTTCATCAATTTAACTACCAATTTGTTCTTGGATAAGGTCCATTTTTGCATGAATGGATGGAATATCCCTATTTACTTAGGCCTGAAAGGCAGCAAGGTTAGTACTCAATTTCTAATTGGTTTCTTCTTGGTGGGTGGGAGCCATGAGGGGATGAGTGGTGGGTCCACAAAATAAATAAATAATATAAGTGATATATACTACCATGATCAGGGAAACGAGAGGACACTAATGGGATAAGTGGGAAATAAGGGTGACGGGAAGGGTATGGGTGCATGGGGTGAAAAAAAAGGGGTTAAAAATGATAAGTATCAGAACAATCAGTGAGGAAAGAGGAATCCAATGGGATATGTCTCAAATAATGGTGTGGGAAGGCCCCAGACTTCATTTTTTTTTTAACTCTTGCGGAGTTGTTCTCCAATTTGAATAATATTGCAGTGTTGAAATGCCTAAATTCTTAATAGAAAAAAATGTGTAGTAATTTCGCTACCAAAATGCAGGAGGCAAGGTTTCACAACAACAAATATTGTCTGATCCTTTTATGTTTTGTTTCCATCCAAAGGGTTAGGATTTGCAGGGTTGCTACAAACAAGGTTTTCCCTATGCCATAGCTCTCTGATATACGTGTAGGGTTGAACAATAGTACTTGACCCAATATCTCAGGGCACCAACTAAGGAGGATGGACCGTACCCTTAGTTGTACTACCCAATTACCCATGTACTAGAGAGTATCTTCCTGAGTGTTGTTCTCAGTGGCACTATAACAGTTAGGCAACCGATCGATTGATCTAGGGTTGGTTTCAGAATACCTAGGGGGCTCCCAATATACCAGAGGTGCGTGGAAGATAAAGTTTGTATACATGTTTTTTCTAAAGCACTACCACTCGAAGGGGTACCAAAAGGGGCTACAACCTGGTGTTCAACAATGAGAGATTAAACACCTCTTTTATTTCCTACGTGTAGTCTTCCCCAACCACATATTTATGTGTTGAACGACATATCATTCTAGTTTAAATACGTCGAAAGACGTCTCTACCCTAAAAAAAATTAACCCACAATTTATGCCAAGGAAATTTCTCTGATACCACTTGTAAGGTACCAAATATAATATAATATGCAGAAATAAGAATATTCAACAGATATCAATGGAAGAGAAAAATATTGAGAAGAGAAATACCAGAAATAATACCTTTATTCAAAGAAAGCAATGTTCACTTTCCTCTTTGAGGGGGCAACCTCCAGCATAGTAGAGCTCTATTACAACAATTCTCAAGACAAAGATTTCTTATGCCTCCTACTTTTATTTATACTAATTCTATCTTCTAAAGAGCATTGTAGAGGAAGATATTTCTAGAAGTAGAAGATTCTATTAGGTCTTCTTACATTAACTTGTTCATATTTATTAAATAGGCCTTATTAACTAATGTCGACCTTTATTACATGGAAAACATATTATTCTATATACATGAGGGGTTAGGGAGATTAGTTCCCTAACAAATCCTTCCACTATTTCATCCTCTTGAATGTCGTGGATAGTCCTCATTCTTTCTCTTTTGTGAGGGAATTTCCAATATAAGTGATTTCTCTCAGATTCCCAACATTGTACAGGTTGTTGCCTTGGCCTTTTCGCAAATAATGATCCACCATTCTAGGATTATTTTGGGTTGTATGTCCTTGTTGATTTGCTTGTGAGTTGTTCTTGAAAAATGTTGGCTTAAAAAAATTCTTCCTTTGATCACTATTTCCTTTCATCTTGTCATTACAAGATTTTTGTAAGACTGGCCTTCTTCTACTCTTCTAATAGAGATTATTTTCTCTCCTTATGACATCCTCCAAAGTCCTAGGGTTATCATATTGTATCTTTTCACTATAGAAGGAGGGTAACTAAATTAAAAACCTTTGGATTTTGATCTTCTAATCCTTTATGAAGTCCACATACTTCATAAATCCAAAGAATTTGTTCCCATATTCATCCATTGTCATGTTTCCCAATTTGAGTTCGAAGAAATATTTAATCTTACTTTCATAGTAATTATTGGAAAAATATTTTTCTTGGAAATATCCTTTTAACCACCTCCATGAGACCTTCTTCTCATCAAGTTGCTCGGCTTGCTTAAGCTGATCCCAACACATGGTTTCCTTTCTTTTCAAGTGGTATGTTTCAATTCTATCTTCTACCCATGAGGGGTAATCATGCAGCTATAAATATTTCTTCATTTCCAACAGGTAGGCATCAACCTCTTCTGCCTTCATGTGCTCACCATTGAAAGTTGGTGGATTTATTTTCCCGAGTTCACCTTGAAATATATCTACATTCGACCTTTTTCTCTACCTCCTAATAAGATACACAATTAAGCTTGTCCCTAGCCCTGAACTTGCATGAGCTCTCCTAGTGAATTTCTCTGGGAATGATGGTTCTTTCTCATACTTCTTCACTTCTTGTCATTCCAATGATTATCCCTTATGTTATGGAATCTAGATGTGGTTAGTTGTCTAGCACTAGTTGCTTGATTTGTTCCAGACCCTTTATTCGCTTACCTCTGTAGAATATTCAGACTCTAAAGTATCTCTTCCCGAGCCTTCAGAATCCTTTCATTATCGGCCCTATATTTCTACACCCTTCTCTGGGGACTTCTCATAGTTATAGTCTCCTTCCTACCTCTTCTTCCATTCGACTATGCCTCAACATTTCCCATCCTAACATGCAGACCTTTGAACTCCTCCTCATGGTTGTAATATCCATAATTATATTCCATAACTCAATTCCTCATATAAGAACCAAAAATTATTTTCCTATTCCTCTAACTCTGCAAGAAATGTGCATGTAATAATTATTGTTAGAACATGCATACTATAAAACATTCCACTAATTAGAATACAGGTTATTATTCATCTCAATTTATGAAGGAAATACTGAAATAATTCAAAATATAATTCCTTAGACACATTCCTCTCTGAAATATCTCTTCACCGACTGTACTCATGTTACATTCTGAGTTCTGAACAAAAAGTTACAACATTCACAAGTTCAATTTTCCACTCATTGCTCTGTTTTTACTACTGCAGTATTTAATTTATGAGAAAATTTTAATTCCTAATTCAACACTTTGGGTGGATATATGTCTTCTCCTCCTCAATACCTTTCTAGTGACTATTTTTTTCCCAAATCCAATTTTTGAGCTTAAATTTATAGTTTGTGGAAGTTTTGACTGTTTTTCTCATTTTTAGCCTTGTATGCTACATGCGTCTTCTTTCTCTTCCAACACATTTATATGTACCCGGATTCCCTATATCGTTCCATGGTTGTCTTCTATGGTTCATAATATTTACATAGACTATTCTTGTGCCCCAAACGAACTTCTTATCAAGGAGTTATGCCTTCTAGAAGTAAAATAGTATTGAAAATATACCTTGTACTGTTTTAGTTGTAACTTTCTCATACGAGCTCTATTTCACACTCAGAATAGCTCGTTGGAAATATCTCTTTGAGTTATTTTATTTACATTATAAAATATTTTTGTACCAAAGGTATACATAGTTCTCATGTTTTCGACTACCTGAAAATTTTTTTTAGGGCCTCAAAATGCACTACCCATTGATGACCTTCAAAAATCTTAAAATTTTGTATAAAATTGATTGTTTTACTATTATAATATCATTTGTTTATCCACTAAACCTTCCCTAGTCCCATAGATGAATATCCATCGTCGATCACCAACTCGAAGAAATCTAGAACATTTATTTTCAACACTCCATTGGTAATTGATGATCTACTATTTCCTTTAGTAAACCAAACTTGCTCACCAATTTCTCCAAATCTCAATCATCGACCATCTCTCTTGGAAAACCAATAATTCCTACAAATCTCGTCGAACGTCGATCATCAGTGATTGGCCATCAACGAATTTACTTGGAAACCAACTTGTTTACAAATTTCATCGAACCTCGGTCATTGGTGATTGGTCATCAAACATCTCTTCTCTCACGTGGAAAATATGCTGACATGACATGACACGTGGATGTTGACATGGCAATTTGGAGGATGTGACATGACACGTGGATGTTTATGTGGCATGACAGGTGGATGTCTATGTGGCAATATATCTAACATGACATGACACATGTATGATGACATGGAACATCACATGGAAACTAACATGGCATGACACGTCATCACCCCTTTTCCTTTCATCAATAATCAAAAACTTATCTTGGATGAACTGAACACCTCACGAATTATGTTGACTCTCGACCATCGACAATTGGCTATTTCCTTTGGACACATGTAACCTTTTTCCAATTTATGATGACCCCTAACCATAGGAAATCAATGATTTCCTTTGGACACATGCAACCTTTCTCTAATTTCCACCGACCCTCGATCATCAACGATCAACGATTTCTTTTTTTTTTTAAACCTGAAACTTTGAAATTTTTGACCAGAATATAGGATGAATCTAGGTCGTCGATCTCCTTGTTAAATGGATATTGATCGTTTATTCACCCTACTTCTCCCAACTCTGCCAATGAATCTCAATCGTCGATCCTTTAACTACATCGATCTGCGAAAATGAATATCAACCATTGGTTCTCTTCTTTTTGCAAAACTCCGAAAAACTTATTAGTTTTTTATCAATCGAGAATGATTCTGGGTCATTGATCTCAAAATAAAATGTGAGATCTGATACCAATCTATAACATCCCCTAGCTTAACTGCAGAAAATTACTATGTAGAAAACAAAAAAAGAATGAAATTTTTTTGCTTACTAAATTCTTGTAGCTTACCACCTACTTAGTCATACCGATTTAACCATTATCTAATTGCATCTATAGCATGTTTAAATAACACATGAATGCAACTAATAACTCATTACAACAATATATAAATCAGTCTCATACACAGAGTTCATGCATAGCAATTAAAACTCATAGTGCAACACAAAAAACAAGATGAAACACATATTTTTAAAATAGTTGTGCAACCAACTGCTTGGGACGGACATTCCACCCAACCATAGACTTATTGTTCCAGATATAAAAAACAAGCCACCCCTGATCTGGGCTAGCAATCCACAAAAAAGTTTGGTCTCTCATTTTCCACTCACAGCTCAGAAAATATCACAACCCACTGACATTCCCCTACAATTATCCCAATTTTCCAGTAGGTCTCTTCCTATTGACTTGCGCAACCCAATGAATGTATCCCTTCTCTTCTCTCTATCCATCAAGTGTCCCATTCATTTATCAGAGTCTCTCTAGCATAGGTAATCAGGAATATCACTACTGAGAAACTTAATGGAGCTCATTGCTAGAAAAACTACCAGGAAAACAACAGTAATCACTTACTCTTACAGTGAAACTCACACAGGAGTCCACTCTTTAGGCCTGAAAACCTGGCTCTTTAGTGTTTTAATCCAAATATGATCCAGAATTCTCCCTCCATGGTTTCTCCAACTCCAATTATCTTGCTCCATGCTCTCTACTTGTTGCATGGATGATTTTAGGGGCTAAATTTCGCTCATGGGCTAATTTTCCATGGTTTTTCCCCAAAAAAGATTCGCTATTTTAAAAATGATTCGCCCAAATTCTATAGGATAAAATTATTTTACCTTAAAAATCGCCAAAAAATTATACAAACGATATAAAATCTTTAGAAATTTGAATATTTTTACAAAAAAATCGCCAAACATTTATAGTTGGCATATGAAGGATTATTAAGATTCGCCAAGGTTTCTACATTTTAAAATAATTTTTCATCCTTAAAATCACCACTGACTTGTTGTTCATGCAAAAACATGATTGTTCAAAAACTACCCTCTTAACCATATGATTTTTCCTCTCCTTTGGCTCGCTTTCTTGAATTACAATATTCCCCCAATTGATTATACTCTTATCCATGTTCCCATTAACTATGGGATGTGACTTCTCACACCCTCTCTCTTACATGAATTCAATGATTGGCGTCTTCCACACAAACAAAAATATAAAAGTTTAATAAAAAATCATAATAAGATTCAAGAATGTGGGTTTGGGTTAATACCCATGAATAATTTTCCCCTTGAAACCCTCTTAGACACTCTTAGACATTCCCTTATCTTGTGGATTAGTCAGCCTCCATCTCTCTCCATATCCCCCACCAACTCGCTTCCAACTTTTATTTATTAATTTTCCATATACATCACTTGGCCACATCCATACATTATATCTACATTAAGCATTAATTAAACTAGGTATTATAGCAGGGACGTTGCAATCTTAACCCTACATCTCAATGTGATAATCATGCCCCAACAATGCAATGTGAAAATCAGAACCCTACATCGTAAGGTGACCTATATTCATCCATATGTTGACAATAGTAAACCCAATTCAACCATAAGTTGACCATATTTAACCATTGTCCACCAAAGTTAAACATATTCAACCATGCTCAACCAAATCAACCATGTCAACCATAGACAATGTATATCAACCATTCTTGACATGGTCAACATAGTTAACCATACTCAACCATGTTGAACCATTGTAAAAAATGGCCAATTATAGGAAACCATAGACAACTCTAGTTAAATAAAGTGAAGTATAATCTTTTATAGTCAGTTATGCTCAACCATGGTAAACAAAAGTCAACATGGTAAACCCATAGTCAACCATAGTTTATCATGGTCAACTATAATTTAACATGAACAACCATGGTCAACCATAGTCAACCATAATAAACTCTCCTCGACCATAACTTGATCATACCTAACCATAATCAACCATGTTCAACCAAACTCAACCATGGTCAACCATACTCAACCATAGTCAACCATTCATGGTCAATCATGGCAACCACAGTCCACTAAGGTTAACCATGGTCAACCATTATCACCCATAGTCAACCATGCTCAACAATGGTCAACCATGGTCATCCATAGTCAATAATCGTCAACCATGGACATCCATTGTCAACCATAGTCTACCATTACCTACCATATGCAACCATGGTCATTAATAGTCAACAAAGATCAACCGTAGTCAACCAAAGTCAACCATCATTAACCGTAAGAAAACATAGTCAACCATACTCAACCAAATTCAACCACAGGAAACCATCATAAACCATAGTCAACCATAGTTTACCATGATCATCCATAGTCAACCATAGTAAAACAACCTCACCATATTCAACCATGGTCAACCATAGTCATTTATAGGAAATGAAGGTCAACCATGGTTAACCATAATCAATCATACTCAACCATACTCAACAATAGTTAACCATGGTCAACCATACTCAACCATGGTCAGCCATGGGAAACCATGGGCAACTACAACCACCCATAGTCAACCATAGTCAAACATATTTGACCATGGTCATCCATAGTCAACCATAGTCAACCAAACTCACCATACTCAACCATGGTCAACCGTACTCAACCATGGTCAACCATACTCAACCATGGTCAACCGTACTCTACCATTGTTGACCATATTCAATTATACTCGCCCATAGTCAACCATTTTCAACCAGAGTCATTAATAGTCAACGACGGTCAACCATCATTAACCATATGCAACCAATCTCAACCATTGTCAACCATGTTCAAACATACTCAACCATGGTCAACCATGGGCAACCATAGTCAACCATGGGTTACCATAATCAACCATGGTCAACCATAATCAACCATAGTTGACCATGGTCATCCATAATCAACCATAGTTAACCATAGTCAACCATGGTCAACCATACTCAACTATAGTCAACCATGGGCAACCATGGTCAACCATGGTCACCCATTGTCAACCATGGTCACCCATAGTCAACCATAATCAACCATGGGCACCCATAGTCAACCATGGTTAATCATGGGCAACCATAGTCAACCATGGTCAACCATAGTCAACTTTGGTCAACCATGGGAAACCAAAGTCAACCATGGGAAACCATAATCAATCATGGTCAACCATTCCCAACCATGGTCAACCAGATTCATTGATAGTCAACCAAGGTTAACCATAGTCATTGATAGTCAACCAAGGTTAACCATAGTCAATAGTGGTCAACTATCGTTAACCATATCCAACCATTGTCAACGATGTTAAAACATACTCAACCATGGTCAACCATAGTCAACCATGGGAAACCATCATCAACCATAGTCAATGATAGTTGGCAATCATCATCCATAGTCTTCCATAGTTAACCATAGTCTACCAAACTCACCATAGTCAACCATGGTCACCCATAGTCAACCATAGTCAACCTCAATCAACTATGGTCAATCATAGTCAACCATGGTCAACCATACTCATCCATGGTCAACCATACACAACCATGGTCAACAAAAGTCAACCATAGGAAACCATACTCACCCATAGTCAACCACATTCAACCATATGCAACCATATTGAACCATGGTCAACCATAGGAAACCATAGACAACCATGGTCAATCATGGTCAACCATAGTCGGTTATGGTCAACCATAGTCATCCATGGTCAACCATAGTCGACCATGGTCAATCATAGTTTACCATACTCACCCATAGTTAACTATAGTCAACCATGGTCAACCCCAGACAACCATGTTTAACCACAATCAACCATGGTCAGCCATTGTCCAGCATGGTCAACCAATGTCAACCATACTCAACCATAGTCATACATGGTCTACCATCATCAACAATAGTCAACCATAGTCAACCAAAGTCAACCATGGTCAACTATAGTCAACCATAGGATTCCATGGTCAACTATGGTCAACCATACTCAACCATGGTAAGCCATGGTCAACCATCCTCAACGAAAGTCTATCATCATCAACCATACATAACCATAGTCAACCATGGTCAAACATGGTCAACTACTCCTCCCTTGAATGTCGGTCGTCAACTAGCATAGCCACATTAATAAGGTGGTTGATATACGCCAAATGGTGCCATTTTCCACCTTTCCAAACTAATGGCATCGACATATATCAACCACTTTACTAATGTGGTTGTGCTAGTTATGTATTTCATTCTAAAAAACTGATGATAAACTAGATTTAAAAATATAATAAAATAACGATATCAAATCAAAATCTAAAACCTATCCAATAACTTTAAATGTTGATTATTTCTATATCTGTAGCTAGATACCCTATGGACATTTAGGATATTATATATATAGAGAAACAAGAAACAATTTATTACATTATAATATATTATTAATCTGCATTGTTAAGAAGTGATTAGTAAAAATAAAATTGGTAAACATTATGATAAATTAATTAAATTTATGTAATTGTATGTGTATTTAAAAAGGTAAAATCAAAATGTTTGAACAAAATTTCTTTAAAAATTGTACATTATTATTAATTAAATTAGATATTGTTAATAATATATAATGATTTGAAAAACAAATATTTTTGAAAAAGAATTTAATTATAATATGTATAAGATATTGATATAAATTCTTAACCACAAACAAGGTAAAAGATCAAGAACTTAAAAAAAGAAGAGATAAGTATGGGTTTTACTTAGTATTTGAAACAATAAAATGAGTATTAGATATTGATATAATCCAAGGAGAGATACACTCATTACATTAGATAAAAGCAACAAAAAATCGGGTCAAAAGGAAAACTAGCAACAATATTCGACCTATTCTCTCCATAATGCTTGCTAAAACTAATAAAATGAAATCTTGCTTCAAAATATTACTTCTAAAACACTATTGACTATAATCATTATATGCTAAAAATTAAAGAAATTATTTTAATATATTTTCCAACGTAAAAAATTCCTAAAATTTAACTATTTTACTTTTTTTTTAAATTGACAGTGAAGGTTTACACAGTTAGTTGTCCATCCTAAAAAATTTCCTAAAGTTTAACATTTTAACTATATTTTATTGTTAAAAAAATTTAGAGTGAAGGTTTACATAGTTAATCATAATGATGCAATGAGACTCTGTTGGTTGGAATTGTTGTGGGAATCAACAAATTCTAAAGGTTGTTGCAGTGGGAGTTCCTACAATTGCATCTCTGAGACTTCTTATTCGATCTATGATGGAACGCTTGAGGGGAGTGGTATAGCCTGAGGGACTGCATAGAAAATAAGGGGCTACATGTCCTTGGTTTGTACAAACTAAGGGAAAAGAGAGATTGTTGGTTGGAATTGTTGTAAGAGTCACTGAAGTGTGAAATCATTATGTACGGTATGGGGTCAGAGTGCCTGTGTGTACATGTTTTGGATCGGAGTGCCTATGTACATATGTTTTGTCTAGAGTTCTTGTGTGATATTAGGTTAGAGAGCCTAGAATTGTAATATGTATGTACACATGTATGGTGTTCTGCACTGAGGACAATGAAAAAATAAAGGAAAGGGGATGTAACATCCGTAGTTTCAATCCTCGAAAATTATAATAAAATTGTGAAAATGTGATTTGGGTTGGTGACTCAATATGTTTCAGGCTAGAGAGATTGTATTGATTAATATGGTCGACGACCAAGTTATGTAAATTGTATAATGAATTATTAATAAAAAAACATTATTTTCTTCAATACGAGAGGGATGATAACAATGGGGGGATATGATTCCACAAGAGAAGGGGCTAAAGGGGAATTCAAGGAAAAACCCATGTCATTTTCCAAAGTTAATGTGTCGTTAACATATAATCATTATTTGACTTATTAAACACTCAATCATTGAATGCATGTAAGAGGTTGGGTGAGGAAGTCACCTCACCTAGCTATGATAGCATGGGGGAAGTGTGAGAGTCGAGAAATCAACTCTAGGAAATGTGAGAGTTAACATGCATGGGAGAAAATGAAATTTGAATGGGAAGAGAGGACAATGTTTTACATGTTTATTTTCGACAACAAGGGAAGAGCTAGGTTCTAAGAAGAGCACTAGTCATGCTAGCCATGGAAAGCCAACTTGTTGGGTTGAGTTTTATGCTAAAAAGAAGGTTGTATTCCTGTAAGGGGCATTTTCATGTTTAGGAAATTGGCTCAAGAGCCTTGAGAAGGCTGATGTGAGTACTCCTAGAGTGGCTAATAATTATTGGAGTCCCCAACTAAGATATTCTTGCCAAACCGTGTGCACTGGAGCCCAAGAGGGAAGTGGGAAGGTCTGAGGGATTGCATGACATAGAAGGGGGATTCCATTTCTTGGGTTGTGTAGGTTAAGGGGAAGAGAGTTGGTGGCTTCAAATTTTTGTTGGAGGTTGAGACTTGGATTTTGGGATGCTATGTCTGGAGAGTGGACAACCAAGAGGGCCATAAATCCTTGTGGACTCACATTCTCATCTCAGAGGTGGCTTATTGTTGAGAGAAAATGAACAACAATCATCTGGCTACGAGGAATGTCCTTCATACAGAACCCTTTGGTTCATCTATTTATAGATAAGTTTATGTTATATTTTATTGAGTTTATTTTTTTGTGTATATTTTATTTGAATGTTGTTGCGTTTGTTAAATTAGATGCATTCACATTTTCATAATTGTTTTAATTGCATGAATAAATTGGCATGTTTCCTGCTATAAATTTTATTGTGTCAAAGAAGAAATCTAAATGGGTTTATCATATGGGTTCTTTATGAAACCCAAGGGCATGTGGAGAACTCATCAATGAGGGTTAATAATTACTTGCACCCAAAGAAGGAAGGAGAAGAAAGAGGACCACACAAATCACTGTGAATAAGTTGCAAAGGGGTTGAGACATTCCAAGAGGTACATTTATCAAAACTATTTCGATAATTTTTTCCAAGAATGATCTAGATTGGATCATTATATTATTTGTAATGTATCTCAATGATTTCATAGTGGAAAAAATTGGAGGAATCAACTTGCAGGGTCATTTTAGTGGTAGGTCCTAGTTTGGAACCTTGGGGTTTGAAACCTTTTGGAGCCATTTTGAGGCATTAAAAACATTTTTGGGGGTATTTTGTGTAGAACTTGTTCCCACACACTTGAGGATGTTATACAGTACGAGACTTTTTTAATGGTGTATACCATGCATCAATCATAGATCGTACAAAAAATTTATGCGTCTCGCAAGTTGACATATCTTGTTGACCACCATGGTATGAGAGGATGCCACGTTATCCCCCATTACTCATGCATATGGGGCTAGCCATGTGAGTAATTTCAAGAAGAATATAGAATGTTCAAAACCTTATCAAAATTGAAGGTTGAGGAAATCAAAACCCTAACCCTAGATGGTTATCAGGTTATGTTAAATACCGAGCCGCTAGGAGGAGAAGGGGTTCTATTCTATGTTATTGTATTTTCTTCCATAACATAGTAAAACAACTGGGAGTGAGAAATTAGAGAGAATAACAGAGGGGTTAATATTTTATAGCATCCTAACATGCCAAAAGTCTCCGGTAACTCCATAAAGAGTGTTTATTCCTTTGTACTTGCATTATTTTCATAATAGAGAAAAGAGGGCAAAGCAACTTCACCTTCTAGATGGGTTTTCTCCCATAAGGGTTTCCCAGAGAAAATATTTGTGTTATTTTTTCAATGGTGTGTGATTGTATTTTACTATTATTTATTTTCCGCTTTTTATATATTTCATTCATAAAACTAAAATCAATAACTAAATATTATGGACTCTAAAGGAATTTAACCTTCACATTGTATATTTCAATTTTATTTATCAGATCTATTATGAAGAATTGTTCCAGTGGAATATCCATGGTAGTTTATAGATCATATTGGTATTAGAGCAGGTTTTCTTTTGGGTATTTGTGGGAAGTTTCAGGATCTGATAATCGACTTAAAGAGAATTCGTACAAACCCTAGCCATGGAAGACGAGTCTATTCATAACAACCCTCAAGATCTAACACAAGAGAGATTTGAGAGGTTGGAAGCACAAGTCATTGATATCAAATGAAATATGAACCTCCTCATGGTGGCTCTAGCAAGAAATATCGAACCGTTTGGAGATGATGGAGGTTCTAACTTAGAGATCATATCAGAGGGGAAATCAAGAGATCAAGAACGAGGAAAGGAGTCCTAGAAAGAACATCAGAAAGAGCAATTGAGTTCGAGTGTTATTAAATATCCATAGTCCCTATTCAAGATGGAAGCGAAAGTGGACATAAATCCATACAAAGGTGAGATCAATGTATTAAAATTGAATCATTGGTTGTAGCAAATAGAAATTTATTTTAGCATTCACCTTATAGATGAAGAGAAAAAGATTTTATTTTCTATATTGAAGTTAGAGGGCCATCCTTTAACCTGGTGGGAAATCCATACGAAAACACTTATGATAGAGGGTGATCCTCCAGTAACTAGGTGGGAGGACATCAAAATTGTAATCAAGTCCCAATTACTACCCTACCAAGTATGCAGAGGACTAATATATCCAGTGGCACTACTTTAGGAAAAGGTATGGGAAACGTGTATAGGAGTATACCATAGAGCTCATAAAGATGGCCACCATGTTGGGTATTTCTCCCAAGAACCCATATGTACTCCTTAATTATCTGGAGGGGTTACACAATCATCTACGAAATAAGGTGATGCTCTTCAAGCCAAACATAGTGGATGAGGAATGTGTATAGGAACAATACTTGGAAAGCATAGACCAAAAGAAAGGGAATCCAGGTAGTTCCAAGTAGAAAGATCACCAAGAATCTTCCAAGGAGGGGAAGATGAAGTGGAAAGGGGGAGAATATAAGAATAAAAAAACCACTACACATTAGTGCAAATATCTCAGAAACCATTGAAATCATTGCAACATTGATGGCCACATTGCGAAAAAGTGTTGGAAACTACATCCAAAGATGAACCTGAAGAATCGCAAGAAGGGAAGAAATAAAAAGAACCTTCTAGCCACATATTTGAGAAATCGGGTTGAAAGTAGCTTCGATGTGGATGAAAATGTTTTCTTCACATCTATGCAGAAGGAGGTGAATATAAGTAGCCTTCATTACTAGGAAGAGAAGGACATGACCAAGTCATTCCACATCAAGATTCAGGTCAAGAAGACCAAGATTGATGCTCTTTTTTACTCTTATTCACAGGTTAATATCATAGTAGTGGATCTGGTAAAAAAGCTTGGATTGGAGTTTCATGATCATCCTATCCCCTATATATTAGGTTGGTTAAACAAGGATGCAATGATCAAGATAACAAAGTAGTGCAAGATTAAATTTGTTGTAAGTGTTGATTTTTTAGATGAAGTATAATTAGATGTAGTACCACTATATGTATGCAGAGTAGTCTTTGGAAGATTGTACATGTATATGGGGGATTTTATCTTCATGCAGATAGCCTACCAATATTGACTCATCAATGATGGGAAATCCTTCATCATCAATGCACACAAATTCAAATAAAAAATATCATTGGTAAGTGCAAATCAATCTAAGAAATTGATGAGTTCTAGTAAGAAATATGTTTTACTTTTCCTAAGGGAAAATCGATTTGGTTAAGAGTAGTTAAAATTAAATACATCCCTGGAAGGGTGTTCTAAGGAGTAGAAAAATGAATTGGAGGAGTTGTTAAAGGAATACAAGGGAGTGTTTCAGGAGTCTAAAGGAATACCACCTAAGAGGGATGTAGAGCATATAATCAATTATTTTGAGACTCCCCTTGTCGAGTATTGGACTATATAGACAATCCATTTTGGAAGAAAATGAAGTAAAGAAACAATTGCAATAGTTTTTGGATCAGGGTGTGATTTGAGAAAGTACCTCACCTTGTGGGGAACCCATCATAATTGTTCCCAAGAAGGATGGGACTTGGATAATGTGTATTTATTATAGGGCATTGAACAAGATTATGATGAAGAATCGGTACCATCTTCTCAGGATCAATGATCTATTGGACTTGTTGTAGGATTTCAAGTACTTCACTGAGATGGATTTTAAATCAATATATCACCCAGTACGAGTCAAATAATAAGATACCTCCAGAAGGATTCCTTCAGGACAAGTCTAGGTTTGTATGAATGGTTTGTTATTCCATTTGGTTAGTGCAACACACCAACTACATTTATGATACCAATGAATGATGTTTTATTCCCTTACCTATATTCATTTGTTATTGTCTATTTGGATTATATACTAGTTTATAGTGATACCTAGGAGGAGCACATATCACATCTTATGCAGGTGTTAGAGACCTTGAAGAAGCACCAATTGTTAGCCAATATTAAGAAATGTGAGTTTTATCAACCGTCATTGGTGTAAATAGGGTATGTGATTGGTGGAGGCGAGCTCAATATAAATTCCTCCAAGATGGAGATAATCATGAAATGGACAATTCCTACAAATTGCACAAAAGTTAGGATATTTTTTTGGGTAGCACAATACCTATAGAAGTTCATAAATTGATTTTAAATAGTAGTTTCACCACTCCATGCAATAATAGTGGGAAGTAAGAGTTTCTAGTGGGGGGGAAATCAACAAAAGGCCTTTGATGAGATGAAAAGAAATATTAGTTAAGCATCAGTTCTCACGCTACCAAACTTGCATAATCCCTTCAAAGTGGAGATAGATGTAAGTGGGTATGTTATGGGAGTAGTCCTAATGTAGGGAGGAAGGCCTATATGCTATCATTATAAAGTATTTCATGGGGTGGTCCTCAAATACCCTACCTACGACAAGGATCTTTATGCTTTGGTACAAGATATCAAAAAGTGGAAGCACTATCTAATGGGAAAGGAGACCATCATCCACACAGATCACCATCCTCTCTAGTATTTGCAAGCCTAGAGTAAGTTACAACAAACTAGGCACTACAAATGGATGGGGTTCTTACAACGCTTTCATTTTGTTCATAAATTATAAGAAGGGAAACAAAAGTTGGCATATATGCTTTCACACCCACCCACATACAAGATTATAGCTTTGGGAAAAATGTATCCTTTTACCCATGATGCATACAAATATGCATACATAGAAGATGAGGACTTCGATGAGGTGTTTTAGCAGCTACATGGCCAAATTCATATAGAAAAAGGTGATAGTAAGGATGACTATCATTTCCACAATGGTTTACTCTACAATATTGAGAAGCTTTGTGTCCCTAAAGGTGAATGATTGTAGCTTATTAGAGAGGCTAGAACCTCCAAGGTTGGAGGACATTTTGGTGTCTGGAAGGAAATTTCCAACTTACATAGGTATGTGTACTATCCCAAAATGTAAGAATATGTAGCATGGTATATTAGAGGATGTATAATTTGTTGTACCAGTAAGCCTGGAAATAGGAAGTAAGGTCTATACCATCCATTACCGATATCCACTAGACCTTGGGAAAGAATTTCCATGGAGTTTATGGGTCGTTTACTGACCATGCAGAAGGGAAATGAATAGTGATTTGTGGTAGTTGACAGGTCGAACAAAATGTGCATTCTCATGCCTTGTAAAAATACCATCAACAGATAGGAAGAATCAAACTTGTTCTTTGAATAGGTTTGGGTGCACTTTGGGATA
>JZKD02S1659506.1:40543-83610 GCA_000966675.3 Picea glauca
CAGCTGAACATGCAAAAATCTTAAATCCAAAATTTTGAAAAGAGGGTTCACAGGCTATCAGTGTTGCACAGTGTGAGAATGGGTCATTCTCACAGGATAGCTTTGAGAAGAGTGTGAGAACCTCGCACTGGAATTAAAATCAAAGTGCGAACTCAGGGTGTTCTCGCAGGCTATTGTGGGGTTCAGTGTGAGAATCCCTGAAACTAGGCAAATTTTTGGAAAAAGACAAAAAAAATGAAGGGACTTCTGGACCCAGAGGGTCTATCAGGGTGTTCTGAAGACTCATAGATTGATAAAAATGGAGAAAGGTAAGGCAAGAGAAAATGGCCAAGGAAAAACACCAAAAACCACAAAAAAATGGGTTGCATCCCCAGTGGAGTCGCCAATTTTGTTATCGGACTAATCAGTAGGTGCAGACACTAATAGATCTCCCTAGATCCACTTGGATCTAGAACAAAACAGGACATGACATGACTCTTTCCCTAAGTTATGACCATTGAATTAGCTAGTAAGGAGGAACAAGTGACATACCTTTGTATCGCTTCCTAATGTCTCTATTGTTCCCGCTTCGCTCCGGTGCTCTCGTGAGATCAAGACCAAGACAACACAAACCAACCAAAGTGAAGATAGCAAAATATATTCAATCGTCAACTTATGTGTATCATCAAGGAATTACACAATAAAGTAAGAATGACTTTATGGGAAAAGGACGTGCCGCTGTATCATATTAATTGAAAGTAGAAGATACAACATGATCACCTTGATGTCACAAGCTTCCTTTCAGTGACTCTTGGTTCCAACACACACACTTGTTCGATCCTTGCATGAAGAAGATGCAATTCCTCTTGATAGACTTGCTAGAGTCTCCGAACTCATGTTCAAGCTGGGTTCTTCACACAATTCCTTCACCAATTCTCCAATTAATCTTGCTTAACCTTTTCCATGAGAATCCCGTCAATATATAGGAGAGGATGAGATGGTTACTTGGATGAGAATGATCCCACTAAATAAGGGAAACCAGTAAAATGATAACCATTCGAATGCCAACCCATTCTCTAGAATATTTCCTTCTAGAACCATTGAGACTTCATCTTTTTCCAAGCTCGAGAACAAGTTTGCACCCTAGATATACAGTATAGTGCGAGAAGTTCGCACCCTAGCTGAAGGAAGCCTGCGAGAATGGGTCATTCTCGCACCCTAGGCTATAAGCAACCTGCGAACTCTCTTCAAAAATATGTTTTCTGGGAAGAGATGAATGTCACTTTTCTCAAGAGAAAGTTCTTGTTGGGAGCCTGAGTACACCATCATCAATACACCATCAAGATGACCAAAATCATGGGTAACAACAAGGATCCATCGAAGTATCCAAGAGGGTTCCTGAACAACTATTCCAAAAACAATAACTTTCAGGAAAGATCAAGTAAGAGTTTTGTTTCCCAAGTCAGGCATACCCGTGCTCAGGAGTGATAAAGCATGGCCGCCAAAGAAAATAAACGACAGATCCATGGTATACATGGAAGTATGATTAATTCCCATGGCCACAAACAATACATAGTGGATCCATGTGATAAATATGAAGTAGAAATCATGGCCACGAGGAATACATAGTGGATCCATGTCAAAGTAGATCATAGCCACAAATAGATACACAATGGAGCTATGTATAAAGATCAAGAACATAGGATATCTGGAACCAAGAGAATGAACAAAATGATCCTTTGCAAGTACCAACGTCTGTGAGGTGGCACCATATGAGTCGGGAAGGATAAAAAAAGAGGTGGTTCTCGTACTTCACCCGAAGTCTTCAAAACAATCCATCTTGGTACAAGTCTATACTATGTGAATGGATGAATCGAATTCAAACATATTGAGACATCGTTTTATTACCGGTCATTGATGTGTACCATTAACAAACGCGAGACAACCCACCGATAATGATAATGGGAGTCAAGGTACCATGGTACTATCTAACAAGTGTGAATGAATGAGCTAGTGTCAAACACCTAGTAGAAACTATCGAGTAGGGGAACTTGATGTATTCCCACTGTAAATAGTGGGGGAACCTACCATTGATAACTATAAGCCCCAAGTTACCAAACATAACTCTAGATCCCTCTCCTAGAGCAAGATGTGTCGAAGTCGATGGGAGGGAACCCACTGGAAGGAAGGAATTAAGGCATCCTCCATCATCCATCATGAGGGGTGGCAGAAGGAAAAATATTTGGAAGAGATCGGATGAAGAGACTGATACTCGTGATGATGAGACTGACTTGGGAAGGTCGACTTGAAAGGTTAGAAACTAACTATAGAACGGTCGACTCACGCTGAAAATTTCCCTTGAACAAAAGCATGACACATTATGTGACTTAGGTAGCATGGACTATGAACTGGGATACATTTGTGAAACATGAGGCATCAACAAATGCTCCATATGGTTGGAAGAATAACCAACTAGGGGAGATAAAACTCAAAACGAGAAAAAACTCTCCTAAATCCATACTAGACCCAAAATGATGAGATAGTGACTCAATATTGTGCTTTGTTCAAGGGTGACAAGACTGCTGCCAATAAAAGAGATAAATGGTTTTGCCCCTTATTTTTTTTTATTTTTTTTTTTGTCTTTTTTCATATTATTAAATCCCGAAAAGGAATAAAAGAGTATTATAGTAGAGTGGAGGAAACTAGTGTCCCGAGAAAGAAAACTAGTTCCAAAGAACAAGGAACATACCTATGCTCAATGAAAGGAAAACATGTGCAGGATAAGGATACTGAGGGAATGTTTCCTCTAAGGTTAAGGTGTCGAGTTGCAAAGGCATAAATTGAAAGGCTAGGAACTGGTAAGAATTCATAAGAAATGGGTTCGAAGAAAACATGTTGAAGCTGGAATTAGGCCTAAAAGTGTGATAATTCCATATGCAATGCAATTACAACTCAAATTTAGGAAGTAAACCTCCCATGGTGGTATTTTTCGTAAGTTCAGTCTCTAGGTCTCGAAAATGAATAAAATAATACCAAGGAGAACTCTTCTAGCCAATACTGGACCAGAGTATTCATTTTTCGTAGATAGTCCAGTCGGTCCGGAAAAGGGTTAAAATTATACCAAAAGGATGTTTATTCAAAACAGTTTTAATGAGTGTGACAGAGACAATATCACTTGGATATCTTTTCATATTTAAGGAGTCTGAAAAGATCTTAAGTATGGACTCCCTCGTCCTTTTTCAGAAATTTAGTCCCCTGATTCTGAAAAAGTAAAAAAAAAATTAAGGAGAACTCTTCTAGTTCGTAGAATAGAGTATTCCTTTTTCATAAGTAGTCTTCTCCATTCTGAAAATGGGTAAATTTTCACTGGACAAACGTTCCTTCAGGTCCATTTAACGAGTGTACAAGGAACAAGGTCACTCGATAATGTTTTCAATTTTAAGGATTTTTAAGAGATCTTAACTATGGACTCCATAATGTTGTTGTGAACAACATATAAGGGAGGGGGTCACATGGGTAACAACCATAATAAGATTGAGTAAGAAGCATGATGTGTTGGTTGTGGAGCTTGATTATCTTCTTGATTAAGAGGTCTTTGTTTTCAGATGTGTTGATACCGCATGAAGACTTTTCACCCTGGAAGAATGTACACTCCTCCATGCGGGGGAGTGTAGGGGGGGTTACCCCCCCTATGGGTTCCGAGGGCAAGTGGTCCCCTTGCGGGGGTTTAAGGGCGAATCCCCCGAAGGAAAATTTTCCTTGTAAATGTATATTGTAATTTCATAGTAAATATGGACCGTTCATTATAAGGTCGCAGATATGACGGTAGAATTTATGTTAGAGTTTTTTTCCTGGAAGGAAATTGTCTTTTATGAGGGAAATGTATTGCGACTATGTATTATTTTGAATATTGTATTCTGATTGAGGAAACTATGAGAGAAAGAAGAGGGAGTTATAGCGGGTGTGTTGTAGGTTGTATCCCTTCATTTGTTGGATAATAATAAAGGAAGGACCTGGAAATTTCTCTGGTGCAAGTAGCCCACAATAGGTGAAGAACATATATCTGTGTCTTTATTGTATTGTGTATCTTCTGTGTTTTATTTCCGCATTTGTTTTATTTTATTTCTCTATGATCCTGATTTTATAACATGAAGCTCGAAAGAAAAATCATGGCAAGGATAACCATGACTCCTGATCCTAAAGGACAATATTGCAACATAAGTGCCAGAATACAAAGGGATTCTAAACTAGGATTCCCATGGAAGGTAGGCTCTACCACATGAATTACGACACTTCTAAATAACAGAGAAGGTTCTTGATCATAACTCAGTGGGGTCGATCCTAAGGCCAAATGAATCAAGAAATAGATTATGAAAAAATGCATGGAGGGGAAAACCTAACCTATATGCCAGTTTCAAGATCATTACCTGTCAGAACGGATCGACATGGAACAAAAAGGTACCAAAGAAAATGTCTCCAAAGTCCTGTATATACGACCAAAAACACTTACCCAAGAGTTAATAAGTCCAATATGGAAGCCTCTAATAAATACAAGTATTAAGGGATACATAAATTGAAAACCAGAAACCCTAAAAATATGATATGTATAAAGGACTACACAACCTTACGTATTATGCATAATAGTTCCCCATGTAGAGCCCATTGCTAGGCTCAAGCCAAGATTTTTATTGGTAACCAACCAGTAAAACTTATAGTTTAGGAGGAGGTTGAAGATCCATAATCATATCTTCAAGGATGTCCTCATTTGAAGGAAAATCAACGTCCATGAAACCAGGGCCTAAAAACTCATAAATACCAAGGCTTGAGGTCTTAAAAACAACAAGATCAAATTCAAGAGGAAACACCAGATTACTCGATCCAATAGGGGGAGCAAGGGCTCCCATTCCCCCATTGGATAAAACACATGATCAATTACTGAGACCTTGTCTTGAGAAGGAAAACATAATTGTAAAGGATTCTTCTCAGGATTAGTTGAACATCAATGATAATATGCCACATAATTCACTCGTGGCAGGGAAGATTCTACTCGAACACTAGGAATGAAAAAAAGGGAAACCTGAGGTAAAGCCAAACCAGGATGGTGATTATCAAATGAAAGTTGATCAGTAGTGGAAATATTTATTTTCTGAGGGAAATGCATCACACGAAAGAGCATATATGCCACAACATTCTTCACATACACATAATCACTCCCAAGAAGAAAATTAAATTCTAAAGGGCATGACATCACTAATAGATCCACTAGGATAGTCTTCCCACCTAATGTGATAGGAAACTAAGTAATAATACCCAAACATTCACTAGGTCTTCTATCGAAAGCCAACAACTCACTAGTAGCTGACACAAGCTTGGGAGAACCCAAATCTTGCCAATTCGAGGATGATAAAAGGCTTGCATAGGATCCTTCATCTATAATAGTTCGATAAATTACTAATTTATTGATTCCAACCATTATCTGGAAGGGTGCAGAAGAAATAAGGCTAGGATCTACAAGATGATTTCAAACAAAAGGAAACCATCCTAGGACTTGGAGGGAGCATAATTGAAGAGAGTGGAATTCCCCCGTGTTAGAAAGGTAATGAACCAAAAATTCTAAGGACATGGTCAAAATATGCGTCACTCCATGATATATGAGTGGGATCAGTCGAAGATTGCATCGGTGAGACCACTTCCTAAGACTTTTTACTCTCTAAGAGAACAGTGGGATCGCCCAAAGATTTCATCGACACGACCACTTCCTCAACCACTTGATGAATAAGGTGAGAGAAAATATGGTCAAGAGAGGCATCACCCCTCAAAACAAGAGTGGTGTCGATTGAAGATTGCATCAGAAAAACCACTTCATCAACCAGTGATTGAATATATTGTTGGGAAATTGAAGATGACTCTGAACTAGAAGGGTCTTTAGACAAGTACCATGCTTTTTGTTCCATGGAAATAACAGGGCACAAATGAGTAAGGTGATCTCCTTTGATAATTTTACAAGGGAACTTGGGCTTATGTTCTATACATCCAGGCTTCTCAACAGTATTGATTCCCCCAGCATGAATTGCAGTGGCCAATGGGTTTCCCCCAA
This sequence comes from Picea glauca, assembly GCA_000966675.3. Taxonomy (NCBI): domain Eukaryota; kingdom Viridiplantae; phylum Streptophyta; class Pinopsida; order Pinales; family Pinaceae; genus Picea; species Picea glauca. Next base: position 46,620 of record JZKD02S1659506.1, read on the forward strand.
CATGACTGGAAGAGGCCGGTTTCACGTCTTCAACGTGACTAGCAGAGGTTGGTGACAAGAATCCAACATCATTCACAGAGGTCGGTGACTTGATTCTAGTATGACTAGCAGTGAATGGAATTTTTCTCCCAACATGATTCGTAGAGGCTGGTGATAGGTCTCCAACATGACTAACAAAGGTTGGTGACTTCTTCTTCTTACACTTCCTCTTCATATTCCTTTTAGAATCCTGGTTACTAGTATCAAGACTTTCACCAGAAGAGGGAGGAGGAGGATAAGTAAACTTTTTAGATGGAGAAGGTGAAGGATCAAAATATGTACAATTCTCTTGACATAAGGTACTTATCTGAGAAGAATCAAAGTTTTTCAACAAAGCTTGGAAAAAAGGAAAACTCACAGAACTAAAAAAGGACAAACATGCCACCCTACAATTGATCCAAAATAGGATAATCCCTAGTATGTTCACCACTTATGTTGACGTATTTTTCCCCTATGATCTTGGGTTAGGATCACAGTAGAGCAAGACCAAGTGAAAAAAGATAACAATATCCCCTCAGTGACAAGAACACAAAAACTAAAGAAAAAAATACCTAAATTAGGAGAAAGTAGGGATAGAGAGGAGAAAATAACAATCTCCCCTCAATGACAAGATAATAATCTCCCCTTAGTGACAATCTCCCCTAAATAAAAAATATAACAATCTCCCCTCAGTGACAAGCACACAAAAACTAAAGAAAACAAATACCTAAATTATGAGAAGGTAGGGATAGAGAGGAGAAAATAAAGTGCACCTTGTTCTCTCGTTTGACGTTGATCCCTTCTCTGATTTGTCGAAGAGCTCCTGATCTTTTGTTGGACTCAACGTACAAGATAGATACAAAACTAGGGTTGCAACGAAAGTAGTTATGAAATAAAAAGCACATGCATGTTATATTTCATATTCAAAGTAATCATAAATATAAACATACATTGAAGACAAAATATGGGGAAAATAAACTCATTTATTATCAACAAGTGGAACAGGTAAGTTACAACCTTGTCCACCTTTAGGCATCGTCTTGAAGCCAACTGCCAGGGTTCTTGTGGGAATCCTCAAGAATCAACTCAATCGATATAATATTCTTTATGTGACTCAGGTAGGAATAAGGATACACCCTATATCCACATAAAATGAGAAAGAATCTCTGGAAAAGGAGTTTCTAGACTCAAGGGGATGTTTCTAAGAGAATTATAGGGAAGGGAGGCTTGCTAGATGCTGGCAGCATAGCTTTGCACCAAGGGACCTGTGTGCCATACTTAGTCCTCCTTGGTTGTTTATGTATTCCCAAAGAGATTTGGGGAGTTGAATTCCGTTGTCTATAGGAAAGGGTTGTTGGGAAACAAGCCCAACCAAAAAACCTGCGGAAAACACGAGATTGTTTTATTTTTAACCAAAAGTGAGAGCATCTGCAGGTCTCGGTGAGGAAAGTCGTGGATGTCCACATGTTGCACTAATAAAACCTGTGGATATTCTCTTAGGGCATGTTTTTTATATTATTTTTTATATGAACTTTAGGGAAAAGTCTAGCAAGCATTGGGAAAGGGTTAGGCCATGGCACAAGCATAGGTGTGGAATTGTTTTCTATAACAGTAGTTTCACATTTCATTTTTCTTGTTATTTGTATTTCACCCATAAACCTTAGCCTTAAATACCGATTACTTTACATTTTCATTTATGAGAGAAGTTGACCTTACCTATATCATCTAAGGAACATAGATAATTATGTACAAAGGTTCCCAAAAATGTCTAAATGAACTAAAGTCACATTCCTACCCTCTCTGGAATACCAACTACCAAGCTAGGGGCATATTCCATACTAGGTGAATACTATTCACAAGCTACACTAAATATATTGTGACCTATTTTTCCTTATCTCAATGAAGCCTCCTCACCCCTCCATCCATAAGACACAACCTTTCATGTCTCTCTCAATTCAACCTTGCAACTCTATTTCCTTAGCTCAAGAATGAACCTACATTTTTAACAACATGAGAGATATAATTATTGTTAATATTACCTTATTTAAGTTTCTATATGGGAGGTTTGACATGTATTTGGAAAGTGGGGTTATCTAGAGGGAAGGATTTATGGTTGAATTGAAGGATATCAGAATTTTACCAGCAAGAAAGAAACCCTTTTATCCTGGCAATAGCTGAGAAAAAAATCCATTTGACCAATGTATTGATGCCTACATTGATGGTTGACATAAGAGAGGTATATCTACTTACATTCTTCTCCTATTTTGTCCCTAGCAGGCCCAGTTGGAGTTAACATCAGTATTTACTAGTCATTACCTAAGGAAGGGGTGGAGTTTAATTCTCCATAATCATGGTTATTTCATCTCTCCAAAGATATTTGAGGGGAAATGATTTTTCATTCAACATAAGAGCCTCATACCTCTTTGAATCATCAAAGTTTCACTATAGGAACATTTCCACATACAAGAAATATTGACCAAGATCTTTGGTCTTGATTGTACTTTATTGTGTAATTGCACTATTTTCAAACAAACCTTTTGCAAGATTATGATATTGTATTATATTTCCTTGACAATGCCCCCAAACTATGATCTTCTTATCATTCTAACATATTCACATGCAAAGTACCCTTTAGAAACAAATATATAATTGTCTACCTTCAAAATGAAGTTATCCCTTATTGTATTATAGAAGGTTTTCTAATTTCCCATTGTCTTATTTATCCAAATAAGGGAGTACCTCTCACCTTGTGCTTCTCCCCCCCTAAAATAACCCCTCACAATTGAATAGTGGCATACAATAGAGCTTCCTCGGAAGAAAAAAAATGTTTATCCACATAATTCATTATATTATTCCATACTTTTTGCAAGTAGCTCCCTCTTTTCACAACCCTTATTCATTATTGGATCTACAAACACTAGACTCAGTTTCTTCCTCATTACCATATAGTGACCTTGCTCTAGAATATCCATCTTTATATCACACTCCATATTATACATCTCACAATCGCAATCATCCATAATATAAATAGAACATAGGGATCTATGGTGGACTTCATACATATTTCTCTCCTCAACACAACACCAAAGACTATGCCCATTAATACTTTTACTTATTGATTACCCATAAAAAAATACTCATTACAATCCCATGAGACATTATTATTTGTAGAATCACTGTAATTATGATCACTCCATAAACCCCTACCTTGAAGGATATAGTTTAGCTAGGGGGGATAATATGGAGTACCTAGGGAGGTACCTAAGGGTAATAATAGTAGATAAATATTGTTATGTATAAATACCACTTTTAATATATAAGGCCTAGTGTGAATGTAATAAATGTAATAGGACTTACTAGAAGGTTTTGCTTCTAGAAGGATCCTCCTCTAGAATTTTCTTGGGTAATTAATAACACTATATAAAGGAATTCAAGAAGAAGTATTTTATTTGGAGCGTGTATCTCATTAGGAGTTTTCCCCCTCGAAAAGGTGAGTGAATAGGAGAGGATCTCTTCCATAATAGGGTCCATTGTATGGTGTTTCTCTACCCTAAGGGTTTGATAATAATAAAGTGTGGTTTTTCTATACTATTCTATATATATTTTGTGTTGAATGTATTTTCAGAAAAGAGGGATGCAAAAAAATCCTTATAATTGTGTGTGTAATTTGTAGAAACTAGTTTTATATCTCAGTTCCTCTCGGAAAAACAACCAATTTAAAAAAAAAAAAAATCGTCTAAAACAGAGTCTGGGAAGTGAATTTATCATCATTTTAAAATTTGTTATGTTTCAAGGTTTTTCCGTGGAACACCGCGTGATTTTGTTGTTTTCTATAGCATCTAAGGCCGAACTTTGAAAACAAAATTATATATATGAGTTCCTATTTCAAAAATATCCCATTTGAAAAAAATATCATCTAAATTGGAGTTCCAAAAGTGAAGATATCGTCAATTTAAAATTGGTCATTTTTCGAGGGTCTTTGTAATGGCGGCAGGACTGCAAAGCTCATAACTTTTCACGGGGTGCTCATATTGCTACCAGATCAATTGTTTTGGATATATAATTTTAAGAGATTTCTTTTGGTATATTATATGTGGTGTTTCCAATGGATATTTTCTCTCAAATATTCATGGGCCTCAATGAAGTCTAACGAGAGGTTCAAGCCATCCAGACAAAAGTTCAATATTTTCAATCGCTCCATAGCATCGACCATCATGTCATAATAGAATATAATCAAGAAACATATGATGGGTATGATTTAGATTCATATTGTGAGGATTGGTATATGGATAGTTTTCATCTCTGGGATGATAACTATTTTCATCTTTTATTTGATGACTTTACTCCACCTTATGTAGAGCACATTATGGAGAGCAGTCAAGAGCCTTCTATGAATACTATTTTTCAATATCCTTCAATACTAGTGTGTTATACAGATGATTTTTTGGATATGGATGGATCCACATATTTCTATCCACATGATCAGTGTAGCTCGTTGGCGCACAATTTCCAGCTAGCTCTTGAGTTCTGACATCTTCAACAAGGAGTACGCATGAGCACTTGGACATGGGACCCAGGTTCAAAGTGGAGTTTGGACTACTTCAACTTGGTGGCTATCACTTATACATGGGACCCTGGTTCTCCAACATACTTCAGTATTATGGTCCACAATTATCCATGGGACCCTAGTATATGGTTGTACACCCTCATAACAAGCATTGAGGACAACACTTTCATAAGGGGGATAGAATGTAGTGTAGCTAGAGGGAATAATATGAGGTACGTAAGGGGAATAATAATACATAAGTATTATTATGTATAATGGAAACTTTTAGAAAATAAGTCCTAGTGGAATGCAATAAATGTAAGAGGACTTACTGGAAGGTTCCTCTTCTAGAAGGATCTTCCTCTAGAATGGTCTTAGGTGGTTCATAGCACTATATAAAAGGGTTCAAGCAATGTAATGGGAATTCAAGAAGAATTATTGTATTTGGAGCGTGTATCTCATTAGGAGGTTTCCCCCTTGAATAGGAAAGTGAACAAGAGAGGATCCCTTCCATAATAGGATATATTGTATGGTGTTTCCCTACCCTAGGGGTTTGATAATAATAAAGTGTGATTTTTCTATATTATTATCTAGATATTGTGTGGTGAATTTATTTGCAAATCTTTGGTACTTAACAAAGGCTATAAAACATCTTTCCCATTCCACACAAAATATGTTCAATGACCCTCTTAGAGTTTCAACTATGATACTTGACACAAGGTTTAAATCATAATCCCAATGATACATGTTGGTACTTCTAAATTAGTTCATGAACAATCATCATATTCATGGGGGGTATACATTTCCCGTTTTGAATTTGTGAATCGTCATAGCTTCAATTATAGTAATAGTTTGAAGTAGCTCCACTTTATACTAGATGAAGTTACCTATATTTGGTTGAAAATTATTTTGTTTTAATATCTCAAGTAATGAGGATCATAATGGATCCCTCAAGTGAAGTGAAGTGAATCAAAATGTAGCCCTCAAAGTGGATTAGAATGACTCAATTTCTCCCTAATTAAAGGTCTTGAAATAAATAAAACACTTCATAATGTGAGTGATTCCATGGAGATTAGTTTTCATCTTTAAAGTATATGAAATCACAATATTTGTTAGTTTGTTAAAGGACCAGGCAATTCATAGCCTCTAAGGGTTAATTCCCTTAATAAAGACAAGTGGACCTAGTAATTATAATTGGGATATTTAGGTTTAGGTATGAGCATGGATTCTCTTATAAGTGGGCTTAATCCTTGTCATTGGGATGTTTAATTATGAGCCTGAATCCACTCTCAAGAAACATTCCTTTTTTTACCTTTCTCTCCCCTAAGCAACTAGTTATATCCCATTCTACCAATAGTTAGCTATAGCTCATATATACTAAGGAAATATCCCTCCACCTAAATAGTAAGGTCCCATGATTACTGAGGGGTAGAGGGTTATAGTTATCACTCCATGCCATGAGTTATAGGGGTTGAAGGCTATAGTGATCAATCAATGGTTATTTGGGTTTTAGGGGTTATCACTCCATGGGTGCGAGAGTAAATTCAATGAAATAGTCAAGAGTAACTATAGGAAGGATTGAATGCTCGGAAATATTTTGATTGATGTTGGTATGAAACGAAAGATATGTCTATTCACATTGAATTTCAAATTCCCTCTGACCAATAGGGAGGGAACTCATGTTTTAGTGTAATCAATCTCATTAGGTAGGTAAAAATGCTTAGTTTGAGATTGTTCTTATTCCAATGATGCATATTAGTATGAGATGGTATTTATTCCCCACAACATAATTTCACATAGACAACTCAAGTTTGGGTGAGACCACTTCTCACTTTCATGGGAGACTATTGATTGGTAACATCTTTGTAGGGACTATCTCTTGTTCTTTTAAAAGTAAGTATTGAAGTAAATGTAGGTGATCAAGTACAATTAGGACTTATTCTTTTAAAAGTAAGTGTTAAAGTAAATATAGGTGATGAAGTACAATTAGGAGTGTAGTGACGTCAAATATTTATTGTACTCTGAGTGGATCTTTTTCAATACAAATATATGGTGATTTATTTCATACTGTTATTTTTTAAAAGTGGATGATTTAAAAGTAACTAGTGAAGTAAAAGTGAGTGATCAAATAGAATTAAAAGTAAAATGATGTAAAATATTTATTGTACTTTTAGTGAATATTTTCTCTATATATTGGAGGTTTATATTAAAAAATTTTAATTTTTTTTTTATAAACTCTATAACAAAATAAATAAATATAAACATTTTCAAAAATAAAAAGAATTACGTCTCTAGTTCTTTTCGTTTTTATCAACACCTGTTATAATTATGTTAAATTCCACCCTAAGAAAATATTTTCCACAGAATTAAACAGATAGTTAGTCTCACTTCTTCGACACAAATCGGCTTGGCCATATCTCGACTGATTTGGAGGAAAAATCCAGTCCCGCATCAACGCACGGCTGCGATTTGTGAGTTTTTCGATATCCTTAGACGAGTATTCGTTCACGTCAAAGGCCATGGGATTGGTGTTCTTTTTAAGCACACAGGCGGGAATGGGCTCAATTTCTACTAGATAAATTGTTTTGGATAGAGAATTTTAAGAGATTTATTTTGGTATATTATATGTGGTGTTTTCAATGGATATTTTTCTCTCAAATATTTATGTGCCTCAATGAATTCCCGAGTAGAATATAATCAAGAAACATATGATGGGTATTATTTAAAGTCAGATTGTGAAAATTGGTATATGGATAGTTTTCATCTTTGAGATGATAACTATTCTCATCTTTTATTTGATGACTCTACTCCACCTTATGTAGAGCACATTATGGAGAGAATTCAAGAGCCTTCTGTGAATACTATTTTTCAATATTCTTCAATACTAGTTTCAATACTATTGTGTTATACAGATGATTTTTTGGATATGGAGGGATATACATATTTGTATCCACATGATTAGTGTAGCTCGTTGGCACACAATTTTCATCTAGGTCTTGAGTTCTGACATCTTCAGCGAGGAGTTCACATGAGCACTTGGACATGGCACCCATGTTCGAAGTGGAGTTTCGACTACTTCAACTTGTTGGCTAACACTTCTACATGGGACCATGGTTATCCAATATACTTCAACATTATGGTCCATACTTATCCATAGGACCCTGGTATATGGTTGTACACCCTCATAACAAGCATTGAGGAAAATGCTTTCATAAGGGGAATTGAATGTAGTGTAGCTAGGGGGAATAATATAGGGTACCTAAGGGGAATGATGGTAGATAAGTATTATTATGTAATACTTTTTTTTATAGAGTGTTGTCTTCTCTTCTCTTTCTAGTTTCCTAAATGATATAAATAATTGAAAATTGAATTAGTCTGTCAAAGTGAAAGACAAGAAATTTACCAAGTATCTTAATATATTATATCTGTTATGTCTTGAAATATAAGATTAAAAATCAATCTTGTTTTCACTTATGGAAAAAGCCAAAAAAGAGCTCCTGAAATCCACTCTTGTTTTCACTTGCAAAGAGAGATGAAAATGAACTCTAGAAGTTGAAGGCATATTTAAGCTACTAATAAAGATGAAGGTATGGTTCAGTTGTCTAAGGTTGGGATAAGGCATAGAATGCAAAGGAGTAGCAAGCCAAAACAGTTTTGTTATTTAAGTTGAATATGTGTGTGACATGGATGGCTTACAAATATTAAAATAATTCATTCTTTAAGTTTATTGAAGGAATAAATATATGGATTTAAGGAGATATCATTAAGTTAAGGTGACCTTCCTTTCCCAATCCTTCCCTAAATTAAGTAAATAGGGAAAGGTTAGGACCTTACCTTCTAGGTATTTGAAGGGCCTTATATAGGAAATGAATGACGGGAAGGGATAATTAGAGAATTTATTCTAAATTCCCCTTCACCCATAGCTTGAGAGGAAGGGAATGGGTAGTTTCACGTTTAATTTTTCCTTTTATTTGTATTTCACCCATAAACCTTAGCCTTAAAGACCTATTACTTGACATTTTTAGTAATGAGAGAAATTGACCTTACCTATAACACCGAAGGCACATAGATAAGGATGGATAAGGGTTCCCAACCATGTCTACATGAACTAAAGTCACATTCCTATCCTCTCTATAATACCAACTACCACGCTAAGGGCATATTCCATACTAGGTGAATACTATGCACAAGCTTTACTAAATACATGTGACCTATTTTTCCTTGGCCCAATGAAGCCTCCTCACCCCTACATCCATAACACACAACCTTCCATCTCTCTCTCAATTCAACCTTGCAACTCTATTTCCTTAGATCAAGAATGAACCTACCTTTTTACCAACATGAGAGATAGATTTGTTGTTAAGATTCCCTTATTTAAGTTTGGATATGGGGGGTTTGACATGTATGTACGAAAGTGGGGTTATCTAGCAAATTTTATTTACCTCTTCGAATCATCAAAGTTTCACCATAGGCACATTGACACATACAAGCAATATTGACCAAGATATTTGGTCATGATTGTACTTTATTGTGGAATTGTACTATTTTCAAACAAACCTTTTGCAAGATTCTGATATATTGCATTATATTTCCTTGAAAATGGCCCCAAACCATGATCTTCTTATCATTCTAATGTATTCACATTCAAAGTCCCCTATAGAAACAAATATATAATTGTCTAACATCAAAATGAAGCTATCCCTTATTGTATTATAGAATATTTTCTTATTTCCCATTTTCTTATTTATCCAAATAAAGTAGTAGCTCTCACCTTGTGCTTCTCCTCCCCTATAATAACCCCTTGCAATTGAATAGTGGCCTACAATAGAGATTCCCTGGGAGAATAAAATGTTTATCCAAGTAATGGATTATATGATGCCATACTTTTTTCAAGTATATCCCTCTTTGCACAACCCTTAATCATTATTGGGTCTACAAACATCAGAGTGAGTTTCTTCCTCAATACCATATAGTCACCCTCCTCTAGTCTTTCCATCTCTATGTCACACTCCATATTATACATCTCACAATTACAATCATCCATAATATATATAACATAGGTAACTATGGTGTCCATACATAGTTACCTCCTCAACACAACACCAAAGACTATTTCCCTTAATACTTTTACTTCTTGATTACCCACAAAAAATACTCATTACAAACCCACAAAACATTATTATTTGTAGAATCAATGTAATTATGATGATTCCATAACCCCCTACCTTGAATGTTATAGTGTATCTAGGGGGAAGAATATGGGGTACTTAGGGAGGTACCTAAGGGAAATAATTGTAGATAAGTATTGTTATGTATAAAGGCCACATTTAATATATAAGGCCTAGTGTGAATGCAATAAATGTAAGAGGACTTACTAGAAGGTTCTGCTTCTAGAAAGATCTTCCTCTAGAATGTCCTCAGGTAGTTCATAGCACTATATAAAGGAGTTCAAGAAATGTAATGGCAATTCAAGAAGAAGTATTGTATTTGGAGCCTATAGCTCATTAGGAGTTTTCCCCCTTGACGAGGTGAGTGAACAGGAGAAGATCTCTTCCATAATAGGGTATATTGTGTGGTGTTGTCCTACCCTAAGAGTTTGATAATAATAAAGTGTTAGTTTTCTATATTATTCTATAGATATTTTGTGGAGAATGTATTTTCAGATCTTTGGTACTTAACAAATGGTATCATAGCACTTTCTTCGACCACAAAAAGGGGCAATTTTGTTTTCTCTATTTTTTTTTTTTTTTCAAGAAGACAAAAGAGGGTTGCTACACTATGGACAAATCCTATAGAATTATGTTTGGAATTTGTAGAAACTGGTTGTATATCTGAGTTCCTCTCGAAAAAACAACCAAATTTAAAAAAACAATCATTCGAAACCGAGTTTGGGAAGTGAAGTTATCATCATTTTAAAATCTGTTATTTTCAAGGTTTTTGCTTGAACAACCACGCAATTTTGTTGATTTCTGTGGCATCTGAGGCCCAATTTCCCCCCAAAAGTTATAGATCTAAGTTTCTTTTTCAAAATTGTTCGATTTCAAAAAAATATCTTCTGAATTGGAATTCGAAAAGTGAAGATATCGTCGATTTAAAATTGGTCATTTTTCTACGGTCTTTGTGATGGCGGTGGGACTGCAAAGCTCATAAATTTTCACAGGCTGCTCAGATTGATACTATATCATTTCCATTGAATAGATAATTTTAAGAGATTTCTTTTGGTATATTATATGTGGTGTTTCCAATTGATATTTTCTCTCAAATATTCATGGGCCTCAATGAAGTCCAACGAGAGGTTCAAGCCATCCAAACAAAAGCTCAATATTTTCAATCACTCCACAACATCCGCCATCATCTCATGGTATAATATAATCAAGAAACATATGATTGGTATGATTTAGAGTCGGATTGTGAGGATTGGTATATGGATAGCTTTCATCTCTGGGATGATAACTATTTTCATGTTTTATTTGATGACTCTACTCCACCTTATGTAGAGCACATTATGGAGAGCACCCAAGAATCTTCGTTGAATACTATTTTTCAATATTATTCAATACAAGTGTATTGTACAGATGATTTTTTGGATATGGAGGGATCTACATATTTGTATCCACATGATGAGTGTAGCTTAGTGGCGCAACAATTTTCAAATAACTCTTGAGTTCTGATATCTTCAGCAAGGAGTTTTCATGAGCACTTGGACATGGAGCCATGTTTGAAGTGGAGTTTGGACTACTTCAACTTAGTAGCTAGCACTTCTACATGGGATCCTAGTTCTCCAACCTACTTCAACATTATGGTCCACACTTATCCATGGGTCCGTGGTATATGGTTGTACACCCTCATCACAAGCATTGATGACAAAATGTTTATAAGGGGGATGGAATGTAGTGTAGCTAGGGTGAATAATATGGGGTACCTAAGGAGGTACCTAAGGGGAATATTAGTAGATAAGTATTATTATGTATAAAGATTTTTTTTAATAAATAAGGCCTAGTGGAATGCAATAAATGTAAGAGGACTTACTAGAAGGTACTACTTCTAGAAGGATCTTCCTCTAGAATGGTCTTAGGTGGTTCCTAGCACTATATAAAGGGATTCAATCAATGTAATGAGAATTCAAGAAGAAGTATTGTATTTGGAGTGTGTAGCTCATTAGGAGGTTGCCCCCTTGAAGAGGAAAGTGAACAAGAGAGGATCCCTTCCATAATAGGATCAATTCTATGGTGTTTCCCTACCCTACGGGTTTGATAATAATAAAGTGTGATTTTTCTATATTATTCTCTAGATATTGTGTGGTGAATTTATTTGCAGAGCTTTGGTACTTAACAAAGGCCATAAAACATTTTTCCCATTCCCAACAAAATTTGTTCAATGACCCTCTTAGAGTTTCAACTATCATACTTGACATATGGTTTAAATCATAATCCCATGGATACATTTTGGTACTTCTAAATTGGTTCATGAATAGACATCATATTCATGGGGGTATACTTTTCCCGTTTTGAATTTATAAATCATCATAGCTTCAATTATAATAATACTTTGAAGGAGCTACACTTTAGACTAATGAAGTTACCTATATTTGGTTGAAAATTATTCTATTTTAATAGCTCAAGTAATGAGGATCATAATGGATCCCTCAAGTGAAGTGGAGTGAATCAAAATGGAGCCCTCAAAGTGGATTTGAATGACTCAATTTCTCCCTAATTCAAGGTCTTGAAATAAATAAAACACTTCATAATCTGAGTGATTCCATGGAGATTATTTTTCATCCTTATAGTATATGAACTCATAATACTTGTTAGTTGGTTAAAGGAACAAGCAAGTCATAGCCTCTAAGGGTTAATTACATTAATAAAGACAAGTGGACCTAGTAATTATAATTGGGAGATTTAGGTTTAGGTATGAGCATGGATTCTCTTATAAGTGGGCTTAATCCTTGTCATTGGGGATATTTAATCATGAGCCTGAATCCACTCCCAAGAAACATTCCCTTTTTTTACCCCTCTCTCTCCTAAGCAACTAATTATATCCCATTCTACCAATAACTAGCTATAGCTCATATCTACTAAGGTGATCTCCCTCAACCTAACTAGTAAGGTCCCATGATTAGGGGTAGAGGGTTATAGTTATCACTGCATGCCATTGGTTATAGGACTTGTTGGTATGAGACGAAAGATATATCTATTCACATTGAATTTCAAATTCCCACCCATAAAGGGGAAACTCATGTTTTAATCTAATCAATTTCATTAGGTCGATAAAGATGCTTAGTTTAAGATGGTTCTTATTCCATTGATGCATATTAGTATGAGGTACTATTTATTCCCCACAACCTAATTTTACATAAACAAATGAGGTTTGGGTGAGACCACTTCTCACTTTGATGGGAGACTATTGATTGGTAACATCTCTCGTATTCATTTAATTACATGAACAATACTATGGCTTGTAGGCTAGTAATGGTTCTTATCCAATATATAATTATGAAACTATTTCCTTTTCCATGGTTTAAGGGCACTACAAGTCCTTTAGATGTGTGATTTTTAAAGGTAAGTTATTTGATCTTTTTGATAGAAAGATATTTGTTTGACATGACCTAATTAATGAATTATATTCTATTTACATATGTAGAGGCATGTCAACATCTCATGCTAAACCTCATGTGATTCAAAAACATTGTCCCACCCTGAGAAAGTCTTTTCCACGGAATTAAACAGGTCTTGAAACAAATAAAACATTTCATAAAGTGAATTAGAATGACTCAATTTCTCCCTAATTCAAGGTCAAGGTCTTTATATAAATAAAACAGAAAATTACTCTCACTTCCTTGACGCAGATCAGCTTGGCCATATCTCGACTGATTTGGAGGATAAATCCAGTCCCGCATCAACGCCCGGCTGCGATCTGTGAGTTCGTCGATATCCTTAGACGAGTATTTGTTCACGTCAGAGGCCACGGGATTGGTGTTCTTATTAAGCACAACGTACGGGACGCAGGCGGGAACGGGCGAGTAAGAAGTGATAGTGCAGTCCGGTTTTAAGACCATCTGGAAGGGCGGCGGGCGCCTATTTAAAGGCACGGCTGCATGAGCACGAAGTCTGCGAAGGATTTGGCGCGTCTCAGTGGGGAATTCCTGGACGGTGTCGTCAAGGTCTGCGATGTTTATCCATCCGCGTTTTTCCATCTTCTTGTATACTCGGCCGCGAAGGGATGGGAAGCAGGACGTTTTATGAGGGACAGAGGCAATTGTGTTCCAAAAGTTCTTTGCGTTCTCGTATGGCTCGTTTTTCAGCGAGTAAACTCTGAAATCGCTCCAATCTTTATCGCCCATGTTTTCTCTGTCGAAAAGAAAAACACTGCGATTCGTAGTAAAACAAGTGAATTAATGGATTGATTTATACTACTCCAACTGCGTTGGTTTTTCCATTTTGCTCCAAAGAGTCGCCATGTTTGAGATCTGTTTTTTAATCACAATTCACATTTATATTTATATGTGATGAATTGAGTTTCCTTCCAAGCTTAATTGAAACCCTAAGCTTAATTGTTTCTATATTTGATGTGAAAAACCTTGAAATTGTTTCTGTGATTCAGTTTTAGGCCAAAGGTTATCTTTGTATGTCTTACATGATGGTATGAAACCATGTTCACAATCCAAGAGCACTAAAATCAATTGTTAGGGATTCCATTACTAGTTTTAGCGGTAGACCATGCTAAGTGTCCTCACAACCATCCTTAGTGCATAAATGCTTGAAATGGTTCTCATATCCTACTCAACTTAGGTAAAATATTTTCTCTATATATTTCTTGTGGTCTTTAAGGGTCCTAGACATGTAAGGTGAGCCCTAAAACCCACTTATAGGTTCTGTCTACTTGGTTTTCATCCTCGAGACATTGTTCAAGACCTGAGTCTAGTTTTGTTATTCAAGATTTTGAAATGGATCATGTATCCAACTCGTTCAAAAAAATACATGATCCCTAAAATAAATCATATGGTTTTATATCCAATCTGTAAGGGTATATGCTCATGATTTTGAATGCTATAACATGATGTATGTCTCAAGGCCAATCCTTAGTGTGTACAACCTCAAAATTATTTTCTTATCCTACTTGTATGAAAATTATTCTCTCAATATGGATTTTGCAATGGTTTGGGGCCATATGCATGGAACATGAACTTAAAAAAAAATATTAGGGAATATAAACCTGCATTTTATTCCTAGGTTATGGCCCAAGCTCTAATATTTATCACTAGTGTGAAAAACATCATAATATATCATATTCATAGTCCAACTAATCTATCAATAGGGGTTCTCTTATGATTAATAGGGGTTCTCTTATGATTTGGATCCCTATGCATGGCCATGAGACCTAGAATAACCCTATAACCCTATTAGGGTTCATGTTCATTATTTTCAGGACCAAATAATAATCCACTATTGAGATTCCCACTTGGTGTATAAAACCCCAAAATGGTGTGCATGTCCCCACTAGTAAAAGCAATATGAATCTCTTTATAGAGCTTATGTAGTGGTTTGGAGACCATAGTCCATGATCCTTAGAAGAAACTATCAAGGTCTATGTTGTTAGTTTTTAGACCCAAAATACTAATAAAGTCCCAATACCCATACCTAGTGTATAAAACCTCAAAATGGTTCTAATATCCCACTCATAGGACAAAAATTCCCTCTATAAGGCCCATGTTATAGTCTATGACATTCTACATATCCCATGAGTCCTCCATGAAACTACTAAGACTTATGTCCCTAGATTTTGACTCCAAACCATGGTCTAAGAATTGATACATATTCCTTATGTGTATAACCTTAAAATGGTGATCATATCCCACTCGTAGACCCAAAATTCACTTTATATGCCATTTTTGGGAGATTGAGTATGTATGCATCACCAATGCACCTTAAAAACAACTACTAGGGCCTATGTTCTTAGTTTTTGGACCTAAGCAATGGTCTATGCATCGAGACCCATCCTTCATGTGTAAAACCTCAAAATGGTTCCCATTTCCCACTAATAGAATAAAGTTACCTAATATAAGACTCATGTCATGGTCTAGAACTACATGTGATGTATAAGCCACCCTAGATATTCCAATAGTTAACCCACAAATATAGATCTAAAACCTAAAACTACTACAATGAACCTATGCTCAACTACATAACTACCTTTTGTATTTTTAGAGATTTAACCCAAATAAAAACACACCAATAAGATTCTTTAACTGTTACAACATTAAAATTTAAAAAAAAATAAAAATTGCAATGGTAAAGACATAATGAAATGCAATATTCACATTTGAAAACCCCATGTGGGGAAACCTAACAAGAAATGAAGGATTATTCTTATCATTTTATATATATGGATATTTACATTACATAGTACACAACAATCCAATACCATTACAAAGGTATGGGATATTCTTTTCTATTTTAGTCTAATTTGTATGAATTTTATCTCTCTTTATTCCATTAGTATCTCTTTCAAACTCATTTCTCATAACATAGTAGTGACAACTAAATATAGTTAACCCTTTTACCTCCTTTTACTAGATTTTTGATAGCAAGATTGTTAAGTTCCAAATATTTGCAAATACAAAACCACCACAATAGATACATGGAACAATATGGAAAATCCCACTCTATTATTATAGAAACCCTTAGGGTAGGGAAATACCATACAATAGATACTATTAAGTAAGGGATCCTCTCATGTTCACTTTCCTCTTCAAGGGGGAAATCTCCTAATGATATACCCCTCCAAATACAATATTTCTCAAATTACCCATTACATTGCTTGCACCCATTTATATAGTGCTACCGACCACCTAAGAACATTCTAGAGGAGGAACCTTCTAGTAAGTCCTTTTACATTTATTGCATTCACACTGGACCTTATTTATTGAAAGTGGTATTTATACATAAAAATACATATCTAGTATCATTCCCCTTCACTACCTCCCTAGGTACCCCATATTATTCCCCCTAGCTACATTATATTCCCTCCCCCTTATGAATTTTTTGTCCTCAATGCTTGTTATGAGGGTGTACAACCTTATACTAGGGTCTCATGGATAAGTGTAGACCATAATGATGAAGTAAGTTGGAGAACCAAGGTCCCATGTAGGAGTGTGAGACACCATGTTGAAGTAGTCCAACAGCCACGGTAAACCATGGGTCCCATGTCCAAGTGCTCATGTGAACTCCACGCTGAAGATGTCGAAAATAAATAGCCAACAGAAAATAATTCTCCCAAGATCAACATTTTTTATGTGGATCCAAATATGTAGATCCAGACACAAAACCATCCACGATTACTGGAGAATAAGAAAATTGAAGAAGAGTATGCATATAAGGCTTTAGTCTGCTCTCCAGTATGTGCTCTACAGAAGGTCGAGTAGATTCATCAAATATAATATGAAAATGGTTTTCATCCCATAAATGACAACTAACCATATACCAAGCATCACCTTCGACATGCCAATAAGACCCAGAATATGTTTCTTGATTATATTATTTTGTGACACAATGGTTGATTATGTCCATGTTATAACTCTCCATATATCAATCATCACAATCAAACTCTAAATTATACTAGGCATATCTTTCTTGATCATATTATTTCTTGGTGTAAATGTTGACGATATCTAGATTATACTTCTCTTGGATTTTGGATATGGTCCTTTGAGTTTTTGGACAATCATTTTGAATGTATTTCCTGAATATTTCAACATATCGATGCATATATTGGTGAAACGTTTCTAGGTCCATGAGGATTTGAGAGAAAATATCCATTGGGAACACCATATCTAATAAACCAAAATAAAGCTATGAGAATAATTTATCCAATGACACTAAACTAGAAGCAATCTGAGCACCATGCCAAACGTTATGAGCTTTATCATCGAGTGTCATCACAAAAAACCCTAAAAACAGTTGATTTTTTACTTTCAGAGCTCTGATTTAGATGATTTTATTTTTTGAAATGGGTTAATGTTGCAAGAGGAACTCATATCTACAATTTTTTGGGGAAAATTCACCACCAATTTCTACAGAAATATGCAAAATCATGTGGTTGTCTCTGAAAAACCTTGAAAATTTTCATATTTTAAAATGTCAATATCTTGGCCTCCCGAACACCGATTCAGATGATTTTTTTTGTGAAAGTGGTTTTTTTTTCCAAGAGGAACTCATAGCTACAACTAGTTTCATAAAATTAGACACATAAAGTTATAGGAATTTTCTAGAGTGTCATGACCCTCTTTTTCGTTGTCTTTTGAAACCCTGCAAAAATAAAAATAAAAATTTCCCCATTTTGTGGCCAAAAAAAGTGATTTGATACCACTTGTTAAGTTCCAAATATCTACAAATAAAAAACCACCACAATAGATTCACATAACAATATGGAAAATTCCATTTTATTATTATAGAAACCCTTAGGGTAGGGAAACACCATACAATAGATCATATTAAGGAAGTGATCCTCTCCTGTTCACTTACCTCTCCGAGGGGGAAACCTCCTAATAAGATACTTCTCCAAATACAATACTTCTCAAATTTTCCATTACATTTCGTGAACCCTTTTATATATTTCTACCAACCACCTAAGAACATTCTAGAGGAGGAACCTTCTAGAAGAGAAACCGTCTAGTCGGTCCTCTTACATTTATTTCATTCACAGTAGGCCTTATTTATTAAAAGTGGCATTTATACATAAAAATACTTATCTACTATTATTCCCCTTGGGTGCCTCTCTAGGTACCCCTTATTATTCCCCCTAGATACACTACAAATATTTAGGGTTAGGTTTAGGCATTTGAGGATCCTATTAGAATATTCATGATGCTTGTAGAAGTCTCTTGTGGATTCCAACGAATTATTGTAGAAATTTCAAAAATATACCCAATTTGAAATTTCCACCTCACTTTTAAGAGGCTACAAATTTAATTCATAGATTTTTCAGCCTCAGTAAGTACTAGATGCAATTTATTCAACATCCCTAGAAGAAAATTCAAAATTTTCCAACACTAATCCTAGGAAAACTCAATAATATAGACACCATAAGGACTTCAAGCATACACCATTTAAGAATTCCTAGGGAAAGATCTATCTCAATAATGAGAGTTCAAAATTACTTCAATTATAGTGGAAACATATCAACAACAAAAAAAAAAATGAAAGTTCCATTAAGCATGCTAAAAAAAAAACCAACAAATAAAATCTAAAATTTTCATTAAGGATACTAAAAAAACGTAACATTCATCCTCATTGTCCTAATAAATAAAAATACTAAAATATCCATGGAACTTACTAAATATATGAGAAAAAATAGATTTATGATCAAAAATTTAGGATAGAAATGGTACACTTCATATTATCATAGCAATGAAAATAAAGCATAAAGCCTTGGCTCATCTCAAGTTGGTACAATAAATCCTTTCATCTAATCCCAATCAAGGACTCTTCAATGAATACCAAACCTTAAAAAGGGCATCCACAATCACACCCTAACCATAAATACTAATTCCGAGCAAGACATCCCACTAAACTCTTCAAGTTAATCATTATAGCTTACAAACAAGTCAACATCACACCAATTGTCAAACCCCAAGATCCCACACATGCATCTTGCATCTTACAAGCCAAGAAACCCTAGTGCTAGCATCCTACAAACACTAATCCTTGTTACAAGAGTAATACAGGGTTTTCCAAATAGATAACATCACACAAACTAAAAATTTATAATATAAAAGTGTTTGTTTCTAAAAAATACCCTCTCCTCCTTTTATATAGCTAATTTGAGAGAGACCAACAATAAAACATAGACTAAGTCCACAAGCAACCCTAATCTAAGTCAACAAATAAAGTCCTACATAGAGCACTCCTCGAAGCGATGTATCTATTGTTGGACATGTGTTTTATTATTTGTAGGTTCCTAAAGAAAAGTGGGTCTTGGGGGGTTGCTAGCCACCATGACTTGGGGGGTATGGGGGTAACTCCCCCCCCAAAAATGGTATTTTTTTGGTCCTTTTTTGGTTTTTTTTTTGCTTTTTCAACCAATGGTTTTTTAGTCCATTGTAAATTAATTATGGTTAAGGAATTAGGGTTGTAATTTAATCCTAGTTAAAATATTATGGTTTTGGATGATGTGAAATGCCTAAATATTGTATCGTGAATGGTGAAGTTAATACAAGGAAAAAGAGAGAGATGTGTCTTTCAGGTTGGTTGGTTTTCTTGGTTAAGGGTTTCTAGGGTAAATATTTGTCGTGTGTGTGTGTGAAATTGTTATTCTTAAGTTTTTAGATTCTATTAGTATTGATTTTCTTGCATAGATTTACCAAACTCTTCAATTGGTATTAGAGTGATGTTATTAGCTCAAGGGGATGCCTTTGTTGTTATGGTTCAACTCATTCTATGAAGATCAAGTGTATCTTGGGTCTATGATAAACTTGTGCTTGAGTGGGAGATTTTGATAGTGAATCTTATGTAAATAAAATGGCAAGTAGTTCAAGAATAGAAATAGACATATTTAATGGAAAAAACTTTGATTTATGGAATATGAATATGGAATATCTTCTTGTATATAGATAATGGTGATTTGTTGTGGATCCAGATACAAATTCTACTAGTATGTCAAAAGAAGATTGGGAAAATATGGAAAGAAAGGAAAGAAGTACACTTTGAATTTGCCTCTCAAATATGGTGTTCTTGAATGCCTCTAGAGAAGACATTACAAAGAGGTTGTGGGAATTGTTAGGGCATATCAATCAATGTCCTTGGTAAAAAAATTGTTTCTTTGAAATAAGTTGCACCATCTTAGGATGGAATATGAAAATTATATGATAGAGAATCTAAAGACCTTCAATACTATGGTAATTCAAATTGTCTCTATTAATATTAAGATGGGGTAAGAAGATAAGTGTGTTATCTCGTTATGTTCTCTTCTAGACTCTTGGGATAGGCTAGTTGTAGAAATTAGTAGTACCACTCAATTTGTATTAAAGTTTGAGAATGTAGTTGAATCCTTGTTATCAAAGGAAATGAGGAGAAATCCCATGGAGGGTGTGGCCAAAGATGTTTTTTCTATAAGAGGTCAATCTCAAGAGAGAAAAAATATGTCTTTGAGGGACAAATCTAAATATAGAGGTAGATCTAATTCTCTAGGACAATGTTTAAGGAAATATGGTAAATTTGTGCATTATAAGAATTATTTTCTATATAATAATGTTGAAAGGGGTAGGGGATTTGATGATCCTCCTTTGACACAAACAAAAACCTCCACAAAATAAGTGATTTTTACCTGGAATATACATGTACACATGAAGATTGTGATGTATGGTTGATTGACTCGAGTGATTCATTTCATATGACTCCTCACAAGGAGTGGTATTGGGAATATGAAGATTACAATGGAGGTGATGTTTTCCTAGGAGTGGTGTGACATCCAAAATCATAGTACATAGAAATGTCAATATGTTTCTTAAGGATAAAAGGATCAGAACTCTCCCTAGGGTTCTATACATTCCATATCTGGCTAGAAACTTGATATATGTAATTAATATGGGTGACATATGTGTGCATATTGTATTTTAAAAGGAAATTCAAGATGGTTCAAGGATAAACAATTTTGATAAGGGTAGTTCATATTGGAACTTTCTACAAGATGTTGGGAAGCACTTTTAATGATGGGTTTGGTCAATGCATACTCTAGTATTTCATTGAATGCTTAGACGGTACCATTGTCCTATGGGTGATATGGTGTTCTCTTTTGATGATGGATCATGAACACCTAAGTTAGCATGTAGATAGTGTCATTCATGAAGTGAAAACCTTGATTGTTAATCAATATATTTGGGAAGCCAAACTTGGTGATAATGTTCTCAAAGATGAAGTGTGTGGTCATCTTCGCTGTAAAATATTTGACCAACACGGATTATACCCAATGGGTCAAGTATCATATCATGGTAATGATATACCTCACACTCTTTTTTCATGACAGGGGATTGATCATCCCAACAAAGTCAATTTCCCATTTCTCAAATGGCTCTAGCATGGGGACTAGGAAGAGTGGAAGTTTATCTCACCTTGATGGCTTCCTTATCTGTTGGAAAACATCACGGTGCTTAAAATAATCCTTCGCTTCTTCAAATAGTGAAGACCACTACAATCCAGTGTGCAACACTTTTTGTATAGTTTCCTTCCCTACATTATGTCCACCCGTAATACCTTCATACACCTCGTAGAGTGCCATGTCTCACTCATGATCCAAAAAGAATTTGCGCAACATCCCATCAGTGCTAAGTTTGTATAATTTCCTTGAGATCAAATGGTAATCAATGCAATAGGTCACTAGTTTATAGTGTGGTTCTTCTATATGATCTTTTTACACCTTACCTGTAGTGAGGTATGTTGTGGTTTCTGCAAGTTGATCTTGCACTTCCTCCACTCTGAAGAGTTGTGTGTCATGTATCTCATCATCCAGACTATATCCAACTTCCCCTAACTCTATAATTGAAATATTATCGGGCACAACATTATGTTTGTCATGTTTGACCACTACTTCCAACTTGAATTCTTGGAAGAGCAATAGCCATAAACATATCCTCCCCTCCAACACTAGCTTATTCACTAGATATTTAAGTGTTGAGTGGTTAGTGAATAACTTGAAGGAGTATCGAGTAATTAATGCCAAAACATTTGCAAGGCATAGACCATTTCCATTTCCTCATGCCCCATGGTTGTGTAATTTCATTCGGAGTCCGAAAAATTTCTACTAGAAAAATAGACTAGATGATCAATGTTGTCTCCTCCCAGCTATGCAATCACAATGCTTAGTGCAATGGATTATGCATCCACATGTATGTGGAAGATCTTTTTCCAATATGGAAATATAAGGATCATCACAATAACTAATCTCTCCTTTAGCGTGTCCAATGCTTCTTGCTATTCCTTTGTCCAGACATACTTGGTATCGTTCTATAATATCTTTTCCAATGATGCAACAACTTTTTCATAGCTTCGAATGAACCATTTGTAATATCCTGTATGGCCCAAGGTCGTGTGCATCTCTCTTACAGAGGTTGGGGCCAACATGTCCAAAATTTCTACAATATTTTTCTAATCTACTAGCAAGCCTTCCTTGCATACAACGTGTCCCAATAGGGTTCCAAACGATGTACAGAAGATGCACTTGTTAATATTTAAAGAGATATGAATATGTCCAGCATCAACCATAATACCTGCATGTGCTCCTTAAGTAATTTAAACACCGCCCAATCATTGAAGCATACCTCCAATAATTTGTGCATAAATTCTTTAAATGTTGTGACCACAATCCTCGAGAACACTACAGGTGAATTATTTAGGCCAAATGACATCATAGTGTATGCAAACAAGCCCCACTCTGTTGAAAAAAATTTCTTCGCTCTTTCCTCCTCAGTGATGTGCACTTGGTGGTATCTTGAAAATCCATTCATGAAAGAATAAGATTCACACCCACCTACATTCTCCAAAACACAATATGTAAATGGAGTCGAGAATGGATCATGCATGCAGGTTGAATTGAGGCTCCACAAGTATACATGAATTCTTAAATAATGTGTCTTATTTGGTTTTACCACCATCGAGATGATTCATTATTATTCTTCCACTAGAATGATGGTGTTTATATCTATCATACTTTCCACTTCCTTGCGCACCTTTTATTTGTACTTTGGGTTTAGCTTATATGGTCTCTTCTTGACTGGTTTAGAATTTGGTTTCAGTTGAATTTTCATCTGCCCTAGGGATCTTACGATTGTCTTCATCTTAGGAAAAACTTATGAGGAAACATATATTTGTATTGCTTTAGCAATTCCACCACTTGCATCATTGTTTCATTATCCCAATAATCACCAATTATCACCATATTTGGTGCTTCTTCTATACCGATATTGTTCTTCTTTGTCCTCAACAACCTTGTATATTTTGGAACCATAGTAATGGGATCCTTCACCTAGTTTTGACGAGGCATAATTCACCTTGCAATAGTAAGAGTTTATCCATGGTGCATGGTCCCAATTAGACTATGCAACGTTTGGTTTAGAAAACCCATCCGGAATTTGGCATGGCTTCCATTGTTGATTATGGGGGGGGGAGATGGATGGTTATGCAATGTAAAGATGTAGATGAATACTATGTATGAAAATAAATATAATCTACTTCTAATCTATCCTATTCTATCTAAGAGAGAACTGAAGTAACCAAAATGATCTGAAATGGAACTAAACTCTGCCAAAAAACCTCGCCCACATAGATGAAATAAAGGTGAAAAGTTATAAACACATGCATATATACATATAACCAGAAAAGTACAAATTATATTTCTGCATACATAAAAACTCATGATCTTAGGATTTATAAATATAATAAAGAATAAGAATACTGCAAAATGACATTGAATGCATCAGATTAGTCTATAAGAAAATGTTGTCAACATACAGTTCATGTTATCAACATACATTCCACTTCAAAGATTTCACAGAAAAATAGCCACACACACAAGTTCTTCTCTCTTTTGAAAACTGGCCCTGAGGGATTCTCGATATTCATTAACATAGTATATGTCCTTGAATTAGTTCTTGAGTTTATACAATACTTTAGAGCCCCCCATCTCAGAACCTCTTCTCCCTTATCTAGGAATCTAGAAGTATCATTGTACATAGCCCTAGGAGTGTCTGGTTCATCTTCAATATGTTGGACACTTCTGGAGGCCTCGGTGGGAGGTGATTTATTGGTCACCTTCTTTCTCAGTGACATGTCTTAAATTGCAAGGTAAATATGATATTAGCATAAATAAAACCATAATTGTTACATAAAACTAATATTTCTAAGTATATTCAAATACCCAAGGATTCGCTTGAGATGATGATGGGTGGAAGATCGCCATCCATTGACAAAAGTATAATACAAGGAATGGTGAGCCCTTTGGTGAGATTTAGAGAATAAACTGGTTTAAAATATGCTTAAAATGTTAAAATCAGAGTAGTTATTACAAATTGTTGCGATGACTATCGGAGGGGTTAGTTCCAACTGCTCTGATGAATTAGTATGCAAATCAAAGAAGTTAGTAAAAGTTCCTTCAAATACCATTGAAAGAGTTGGTGTGAAAGGTCTCGATAGGCTTAAGTGTGTATTATGAAAGTTAGTTTTAATCTTGTTGATGAATCAGAGGGATCATAAAGAATCAACCAATTTGTCCTTAACTCCTCCAATGTATTGGAGGAGTTGATACGAACACCTTTGATGTATCAGAGGAGTTGGCGTGAAGTACTCTAAA
Organism: Picea glauca; assembly: GCA_000966675.3. Lineage (NCBI taxonomy): Eukaryota > Viridiplantae > Streptophyta > Pinopsida > Pinales > Pinaceae > Picea > Picea glauca. Next base: position 71,521 of record JZKD02S1659506.1, read on the forward strand.
TAGTCAATGCATGAATCATGGAAATTTACGTCAGTTGTTCCGATAAATATCGAAATACTTCATGGGAAGACTTCCAATGGAAGTGAATAAGCTCATAGAAAAGTCTCGAAAAACAATGAAAATTGTGTTGTTTTCACACTAAGTCTCATCTTGACTTCAAAAAGTAACGTTTTGTTAGATTTTGGATCCATCCTACTTCGTAGGGTTTCGAATGAGTTTCAAGTAGATTAATGTTTGTGGAAAATCCCTTGATTAAGGTTGAGGATAAACTGGCTCTATGACAAAGCACCTATATTGGAAAACCCTACTTGAGGTCAGGACTATGCAAGCATCATTTGTTGGCTTCAATATTGAGGTGAAGCACAAGAATAAGGTTCAGTTTGGGGAACAATGGTAAGTTTAAAGGGACAAAAGTGGTCAAGGACAAAATAAATAAAAGGGGGGAATATGGAACACTTGGGCATAGTTAATTATATTTAGAACCGATGTGAAAACCATAACCCTATACTGGTATTCTATTTAAAATCAACCTGAAAACCCTAACCCTAGACTGGTAAGCCAGACAGAAGAGAGAGAGAGCATGGTTGTAGTATGGATTACCTATCATTTCAATGTCACATGGAAGGCAATGGTTGATGGAGGGAAAATCAAGCTTCGGGTCCAATTTTATTTCACTTGGGGACTACTTTCCTTTCCTCGATGCTCAATGAAACAATAAGAGACAAGGGTTGGTTGAGCATATATTTATAATTTTATGAGGTTTTAACAATAAATGTGCATGGGTATAAAGTCTTAACTCGACAAAGTTGGTGAAAAATCCTCCAATGTGCATCAAAGGAATTGGTGGGAAATCCTCTAATACACATTGGAAGACTTGTTAGAAAGAGTTTTGAAGATGATCAGAGGGGAATATGGAAACTCCTCCGATGTATCGGAGGAGTTAATACAAACTCCTCCAATGTATCAGAGGAGTTGGTAGAAAATCATGTGATGAAAAGACTTATCGAAGGAAAGAATTAATAAGTTGTCCAATGGCTATCAACGAGGTTGGAGGGAAATCCTCTGATGTACATTGGAGGAGTTTTAAAACTCCTCCAATTTGCATCGGAGGAGTTTTCATTAACTCACCTGAAAAATCTTAATTGATCTTGAAAATTTTCTAAGTGTCTAAAAATTGAGATGAACAATTTTGATTGAAATGTGAATCTTGAAGAGCATGCTTGGAATGGGAGAAGGAATCATCAAGAAGATATAGGTTGAAGAGTTTTCAAAGACAAAAAATAAAGGGGATCAATTTTATTGGAGGGGTTTTGCTAGTAGATTACAAGAAAATGGAGAGTTTTAGTGCCTGTCACAACATGTGGATTGTCCACTTGCCCTTGGTGTCATTTATCTATAATTTGTGAGGGTCCTCATCCTGTGCATGATTTTTTTCTACCTTCCAGCAGTACAACAACTGATTCAACTTTACCATTGTCTTATGAATGTGAAAATTGCCTTATACATGGGTCTCTGAGTTGTTGATTGAATATATAGTTCTTCATCCTGATTAGGATATCCCTTTGCACTGATACCTCCAACATAAACTTGAATGTCACACAAAACTAATTGTTCAATTTCACCCAGTCCCTAGTTTTCCTTCTCATCTCCTCCTATATTTACCATATTTTGGGGACCATATCCATGGTGTGGACAAAATTATTGACCCATTACGCACTAGGAATATTCTTGGTTATCCAATGCCATTCACAGTAACAAATGTGCTCATACAACTTATTTTTCCATCTTGTCATCACATCCTCTAAATCCATATCATATGAGAAGACACTCCTCCATATCAACTCACCATTGGTTGTCATATTCACATAGTCATGCTTGCACCCTATGATTTTGTATATATTCTCAATTATCAAGATCTATGCATCCTCATTTATGGGCTCATTGTATCTATCACCCTCATCCGAATCTAGTCATGCAATGATAGGCAGAGTGCCCATCTCAAAGGACATTTATATTTTCTTTAAATTTAGTATGGAATTGTTATTCCTAGTTAATTCCAAGCAGAGATGGATAGGGGTATGATTCATCCATAATATCAATTACCTAAAAATATGATTTTGTTTTTACCCCATCAAGGTTAACTTCAAATTTCTCCGTCCTTCAAATGGGATAAATTCTACATTGATTTGCAAGCCTAAGTTGAATGAGAGACCACACCCTATTTGGTTTTCCCATCAAATCCCTTGAATTATTTGGAAATATGTTCACATCAGACCCTCGGTCCAACATACCACCTTTCACTTCATAACTTCCTATCTCAATTGTCACCTTGAATTCTCTTCACATGCACTTCCTTTTTCTAATATGGCACACATCCCATTCTAGTAGTGGGGAAAATATCGAAGCTTCATTCTAAGAATTATTTTCACCTTCCTCGATAAATCTCATCAACATATGTCTCAACTTCTTGGTAACAATACGATCACCCAATACTTTATCACAACAATGCAAGAATTAACTTACTTGGTTTTATGAGTTAGTATCTAGGTAAGTGTTGTGCCATGATTCTTATCGCACTATGCACTGTAACTCTTTTTGCATGTGTTCCTCTTCCATATTCCTTTGTGCACCATACAGGAACTATTTTTTCTATGCAACCTCAAACTTAGGAGGTGCCTACAATACGTTCCTGATCTTCTCTTATAAATTTTGATTTGAGCATTCTCCTATATTTAAGTCGGCTCTTATACGGATACCTCTGCGTGTTACTAGCCGCACCTCTGATAATTATTTCATATTGTATTTGTATCGTGGCTCAGTAGTAACCATGTTGCAACACTCTTGCTTCTCTTCCCATTTCTCCACCAACTCTGGGAAATCTTATGTTACGTTATCTATTTTGTGGCAATGTCCACACAACGCAAAGGGATTGGTACATAACCACATTAGGTGACCTGTCTCACCACTGTTGAAACAAGTTGGTCGTATTCCTCCTCCCCCATGTATCCTTTGTTTCCTCCTCTTTATCCCCCTTGGAATCATCAATGATCTCCACCCTTATTTTCTTCTTGGACCTGATATGTATCCATGGTATGCTCTTTCATCAACTACAGACCGATAGTTGTTTACACCATGTTCCATGGATTTGAAGAACTCACAAAATGGAGTGTGCATAGTCTTATTATACTTCAGCAGAATTATTCATTGGGGAGGTACATGTCCCCATTGTCTATATATCTCACACCACTCCATCTGTGACTTGGTAGGAAATGGGTTTGGCATGCTCGTCCCCATATAATTTCTGAGCGCAGGGCACTCATTTTGATGGTGACCTTATACATGGAATAAGATACACTAGAAATTCTCATGCACCACCTTTACCTTTTTAATATTATAGATGCATGGTGAGGTTCACGAGCCAATATTGTACATGTGCTAACCCTATCGACGTATTGCCACATCCTAGTGTAAACTCTAGGGAGATTGCAATTTCTACAACTTCCGACTGAGTCATTACCTTCGGATGTCTGAGTGGGACCCAAATGCGTGGTAGGATTCTAGAAATAAACCACTCTCTGTGTTGGAAATATTAGATCTAAAATGTGAATCTTTCCAATAGGATCTTGAAACATTGGTCAAAATCCCACACATTTTCTCCAACTTGTTACTTGATCTCCTTTATCTAGGTTATACATTGTGACTCTAACTTTGGTCTTTGGAATTATCTAAGGATATTTATCTTTATATCTGTAAGGTACCTTGCATATCCCATTGGTGAAGTAAATTTGTACTTCATATACCATGTTAGATATTTTCTTCTTAATGTGGTCTCTAGCTATGTGATTTTAGACAACTTATATGTGACTCACTTCAAAGACCAGATTGCTTCACACATGAACCAATGTTTTTCTGCATCATCTTTTCATGTCCCATGAAATGTGGGAATCTTGATGGTCGAATAATAAATTTCGATATTTGAAATAGAAATTGATCTTCATGATTGATAACTACTTACTAATAGTAGTATTGATGATCTTTCTTGTGAAGTTTCCTTGACTTTAGCTTCTACTCCATCGGTATCTTATCCTTATGTCTCTCTTGCACTTTCTTCTTGGTTATTAATGCACTATGGGGGTGGTTGAAAGAGAGGGGTCCTCTATACTATCTCATCTTCTTCGGTGACGGATCTAAAAAAGATTCTTATCTTGAACCACACAAGCCTCCTTATAATAGCCAATATCTCTTCACCTTCTTGGAGAGATCCTTCATAGTTATATTTTGCATCGCTAGTGATACTAAATTAAGCCTCATCCTCCTCTAATTCACTTACATATCTCATTAGCCAAGGGGATCTAACCTCATTTTCTACAAATCTATTACTACTACCTCCAGTATCCTCTCTTGATACCTCATTCATGACAGTACATCTCTTCAATGGCCTCTCTTCTTTTAAACTCCTATCTAGAAAAATATTTCTCATGTGAAAACTTATAGTGTGGTTCCTCTTCTCTTCATCTTAGACTTCAATTCTCATTTGTTACCACTTTCTCTCTTTCCTTTTCTTCTATGCTTGACTCGCCTCCTTAGATTGGTTCTTCTTCTTCTATTCTCTTCTAGAGCCATTCTATTTTCACCTTATCTCATCTTCTTACCCCTTTTTTTCATCGCCCCCCCCTCCACATGGGGGGTTTACACTACAATACTATCGATATCCATGTGCATTATCCCCTTCTCCATGAATATAATTTGTATCCATACTAGGATTTCTTCTAACAATCTTCTTCTAGGGCTGGAAACAAAATTCCTTTTAGCACTATTGAAAGATTCATTTGATTCAAATGCAAACTCAACAATATATCTCTCCTTAACTCATTTGAACCAAAACTCAATGGATCTATCCCACTTACTATCCAAATATTTAAAATGAGTTACCACTTATTGATCACAAATCAACGATTCTTGATCTCGCCATATAGAGTTAATCTATGTTTGTCTCTTTACCCATTCATGCAATATGTTAGATGATACAAAATACAAATATTATAGTTTAAAAGTTAGAATAAAATGATTATTAATTTAAAATATTAAATTAATAATCTAGAATATTTAATTAATAAATGGAGACATTTAGAAATAGAATATTGTTGTAAAAGATATGACTCTAGAAAGGTGTCGTATCTTAGGCTCAAAATTAGGAGTATAGTTAGAATATTGTTAAGATAGAATTTATTGTAAATGGACACTTGTTTATTTAATAAGTGATCCATAACTAGAGTTTGTTAGGACATTTAGATTATATATAGCCCATTGCAAGAGTGTTGAGTTGTTCGGGTGTAAACTCTTGCAAATTTTCATATGTAATTCATTTTCCTATTTAATAAAAGTGTGTGTTTGAGGACACTTCTGCCATTATTATGGTATCATAGATCTAGTGTCCAACACTTGGCTAAGCACATCCTTGAAACATGGTTTCCTGATTTCTCTCCAACGGATTTGAAAAACGTCATTGAAATAATCTTTTCTGAAAATGTTGTTGAAATAAACTGTTACAGATATTTGGAAAACACTATTGAAATAACCAAGCCACTATTGAAATTGCAAACAAACAAACAAAATGGAAAATAATTTTTTGTTTGCAATTTTTCATTATCAATTTGTGCTTTCTAAGCCATTTCAGTCTGCTCAAAACAGATATATATTGAATCCGCTCCCATGTGATAATCAATACAATTTATTGTTACCTCAACAGACTTTTTTGAATATGTTAATGTTAATACCAACAGGCATATGTAATTCCTGGTGAATTAATATTCAGTAAATTGCGTTCTGTTCTGAGACAAAGCACACATTGTTTGGTCTTTGTGAGTCAAATTTCTTGTAACTATGGGTTCTGAGATTGAGGCAAAATATATAGATGAAATTCTCATCAATTGAAGCCAGTGAAATGGTGGCTCGCATTGAAATTATCAGTCAATAGCGAATCCGGTAGTGCTTTGGCGTTCCTGTAGCGTATTTGTAAGCGTATTCCTATGCATCAATTTCTCTATGGAGCGTATGAAGTGGTGTGGTGAGCATGGATCGAACACGTGACCTTTAGTGGTGTGATTCAACGTAGATTCATTTGATGTATCCTTCCCATTTTGTATCTCCAACAAACTTGAAACACAGGTTATATCTCACGACACTCAACTATTCAAAGTTCAACAACAAACCAGAAGGTCAGTCTGTGAAGATTGTTTGGTGAAGATTTTTTGAAGAAGACCGGCAAAATGTTGTAGCATAGAATCGACAACATATAACTGAAGTATTTCCCCAACCACCATGTTCTGGCTTGGATCTTCCAAGGGTATGCACACCTGACAATGCAATGAATTCCTTATTTGTCAAATTCTCTAGAAGAAATCGCGCAAATGAGTAGATGATGAAGGAGGACCAACATCTGGGAGATTTCCTTCCTACAGACAATATTCAGGTTTAGATGCATCCAGTCTCCCACATTTGGATATCTATCTTTGATGGGCTGTAACAAATTCAAAGAATTTAACAGACCAACATTTTCTTTGTGGTTTAGTTCTATTTCAAAGCGCAAGCACCACATAATTTTTTTATTGGTTTGAACTTTATGCAGTCATTTTGTTTTTCTGGGTAACAAATTTTTGTAATGCAAATTAGTTTTACTTTGAGGGGGGGTAAATTTGCAAGAGTATTGTAAAGAGTAAAATTCTGAAAGTTACTTGAAATTTGACTAGATCCAAGTACCAAGATCAGTCATTTTTCTCCTGTTTCAATGACTATACGAGGGTCAAGGCCAAGCCTCGATAGATCATTTTTTTGTGTGTGATGAGTGTGTTTTGTTTCTCATCTTGATATCTTTTTTCTTGATTATTTTTTGGTGTGAAGATTTAACACTACATTGTCAAAGTTAATTAATTTGTTCTCTGACTCCGATAAACTTGAAGGCAAAAAATCATACAAGACATGGAAACGTCTCATTGAAAGTACTCTCATTTACAATGAACTTTGGCATGATATATGTAATGAAGATACTAAGACAAATAATCCTACAGATGCAACTACATTAGCAAAATTGGAAGTTAAAAATTCCAAATAATTAACACTCATTAAATCTTCAGTTAATGATGAGATGTATGTTCACATTGAAAATACTACTGATGCATGGTCTGCTTTGAAATTTTTTAAGGATTTATTTGATACTCAGCCTGAATCAAAGAGAGTTGATCTTCAATTAAATTTGCTCCAACAGAAATTGACTAAAGGAGGTGACATACATGAATATATTTCCATACTTAAGAACATTAAGCAGGAAATACTAAATGTTGGTTTTCAAGCAGTAGATGATAGTTTCATGACCAAAATTTTAATTGCTGGATTTCCTTCTTCCTATACACATTTTTTGGAAACTTTAAAAGTAACTGGAAAGTTAGACAAGCTTATGTTTGATGATCTATGTGAAATGTTATCTCAACACAACAAAACTTTTGGAAAGAAAAAACAAGTTGGGGAAGATGTTTTTTTCATAGAAGCCAACACAAGTAAATCTTCAAGTGACAGTTCTAGAAGCAGAGAAAGAGGATATTTTGTACAAGGTCATGGTCGAAGCCAAAGTAGCGAAAAAAAAAATTCAGACAGGAGAAATTTTCAAGGTAGAGGAAACAATCAAGGCAAAGGGTATTTTCAAGGAAGAGGAAATAGTCAAGGCAGAGGATATTTTCAAGGAAACAGTCAAGGCAAAGGAAAAAATCCACATAGAGGTCAAAATAGAGGCAGAGGACAAAATTCAGGCAGAGCAAGATATTTCAGTCAAATTGTTTGTAGACGATGTAACAAATGCAAAAGATTGTCGAACTTGCATTGATAAAATTTCCAAACTTCATCAAAACACAACATAGTTTGCAAATGATCGAGGTGATGATGGTTCAGAATATGTCTTTACCTCATCTTCAACATTACATATTTCCACTGATTTTAAAAGTGATTATGAAGATGTTTGGATTCTAGATTCAGGAGCATCTCAGCACATGACTTTCAGATTTGACTTCTTTTGGAATTTTCAAGAATTCCATCTTAATTTTGTCTTTCTTGCAGATAATACCAAACATATTCCTTATGGAAAAGGTGTAGTTAAAGTTTATTTACTTGATATTGGAGAACAAATGATTTCAAATGTATGGTATGTAACCACCTTTAAAAAGAATTTGTTGTCTTTAGTCATGATTCGACAAGCAGGACATCAGGTGATTATGGAAGATGTCTTAGTTAAGATTAATTCATTCAAATAGAATATGAAAACAATGATGATAGGTTATGAAGATGGAAAATTGTTAAGGATGAAAGGGACAGTTATTCCAAGGCATTCAGACTTTGCAGGAGCAATAAGTATAGGTATTTCACCTATAAGATTATGGCATGTGATATATGGACATCTCAATTTTGAAAGTCTCTCTCAATTGAAAAAACAAGGGATGGTTAAGGGACTTCCAACTTTCAAAAAGGAAAATTCAAAATGTGAAGCATTCATTTATGGAAAACAAAGTCGAGAGAGTTTTCCAACATGTTCATGGCATGCAAATAGGCGGTTGCAACTAGTTCACAGTGATGTTTATGGACCACTTGAAACTTTTTTAGGTGGTTGCAAATATTTTTTACTCTTTATTGATGATTTCAGTAGAATAACTTGGGTTTACTTCTTCAAGAAAAATTCAGAAGTATTTGAAAAGTTTAATATTTTTCGTCAACTTGTTGAAAACGAAGTTAAAGAAAAGATAGGAACTCTTAGGACAGATAATGGAGGGGAATTTACTTCTAATGAATTCAAAAATTATTGCACAGACAATGGGATAAGAAGACATATTACAAATTTCTACACTCCTCAACAAAATGGAGTCGTAGAAAGAATTAATCGCACCTTGTTAGGAATGGAAAGATTCATGTTAAGCTTTAAAAAGTTAATTTCTATATATTGGGCAGAAGAAATCCATACAGCTATCTACTTAAGGAACATATCTTCAACTTCATCTTTGGATAGAATCACACCTTATGAAGCATGGTTTGGTTTCAAACCTCGAGTTAAACATCTCCAATCTTTTGGCTTAGTATGTTATGCCTTAGATCCAAAATAAAAATGAACTAAGCTTGACTCAAGAAGCTTGAAATGCACAATGATTGGGTATTTTGATGAGAAGAAAGGGTACTGACTTTTGTCCAATGGAAAATTTATTGTGAGCAGGGATGTAGTTTTTGATGAAATTGAATGTAAGAGTGCTGAAGAAATATAAAGTATTCTTCAAAAGTTAGAAACTAAAGGCAATCAAAGAAAAGGAAAAATGCAAAGTCAGCCAAATTCACCTAATTGGTATGAACTTGATTTTCCTTCATCTGAATATGATACATCCAGTCCATTTACTTCAACAACACCATCTGGATCTTCCAACAATTCATCAGACTCTCCTAGTAGTGGTAGTTCATCTGACAATGATTCTCCACCTCCTGAATATTCAATTGATCGAAAAACATCAGTTTACATTAATCTAGTTTACAATAATGGAAATTCAAATCCCCACACAAGTGAATATCAACTACCAAAATGGGCAGTTCAACTTTTGAAAGATGTAAGGCCTGATGAGAAGAATAAAACAGGAATAAGGGGATCACACAACAATGAAGGAAATTTTTCCTTGGTAGAAAATGATTTTACTGAACCTTCCACATACAAAGAAGTAGTAAAACATAAAGAATGACAATAGACTATGATTGAAGAGTATCAAGCAGTAATTGATAACAACACTTGGAAACTTGTTGATTGTCCTACAAGTGTTAAACCCATCGGATGCAAATGGGTTCACGGAATTATATACAACCAACATGGAGACATTGATAAGTATAAAGAAAGACTTGTAGCAAAATGTTTTGCACAGCAGGAAGTCATTGATTATGAGGAAACTTTTTCTCCTATAGCTAAATGGAATACCATCCAATTAACACTTGCATTGGCTGCTCAGAAAGGTTGGAAAGTTCATCAAATGGATGTAAAAAATGCTTTTCTCAATGAAGACTTACAGGAAGATGTATATATGGAACAACCAACAGGTTTTGAAATTAAAGGGAAGGAGCATAAAGTCTGCAAATTAATCAAGGCTTTATATGGGTTAAAGCATGCTCCCCGAGCTTGATATACCAAAATGGATGAATACCTTAGGAAAGTTGGTTTTCAACGAAGCGAATCTAATGATACTTTGTATATTCGTCAATAGGGTTCATATATGGTAATTCTTGTTATGTATGTAGATGATTGATCATTAAAGAAAACAATGATGATCATATTGCACGGGTGAAAAAGGAGTTACATGCATGTTTTAAGATGACAGATTTGGGATTACTTCACTACTATCTTGGAATTGAAGTATTCCAATGTCCACATCATATTTTCATTTCTCAGAGTAAGTATGCAGCATAAATTCTTCAGCGATTTGGAATGCAGGATTGAAAACCATCACTTACCCCTATGGAACAACACTTGAAACTTTCAAAATTTGAAGGGGGGGGGAATGGTAGACAACACTATTTATAGACAGTTCATTGGTAGCTTGATTGATTTGACAAACACTCGACTAGATCTATCTTATTCAGTCAATATTCTTTCACGATTTATGAAGAAACCATGGGACAACCACTAGAATGCATCCAAAAGAGTTCTTTGATATATCCAAGGAACAAAAGATTTTGGTCTTCTTTACAAAAGGACTAAAAATTGTGTACTTGGTGGATTTTCAGATGTCGACTTTGCTGGAAGTATTGATGATCGAGCATCAACATCAAGTTATTTAATGAACATGGGTTCAATAGAAGTGTCTTGGAATTGTAAGAAACAAGCTACAGTTTCCACTTCTACAACAAAAGCAGAATACATCTTAGCATGGGAAGAAACATGAGAAATTGTTTGGTTACGTAGAGTTTTGCAGGACTTGGGCATTTCTCAAACATAAGATACATCATTATTCATCGACATCCAAACATCCATTAAGCTTGCCAAGAATCCAGTTTTTCATTCAAAGACAAAACATGTGGATACCAAGGTATCATCATATCAGATCACTCATTGCAAAGGATGTCATCAAGCCAATTGATTGTCCTTCAGAAGATCAGATCTATGACATTTTCACGAAACCTCTTGGCAGAATAAAATTTACTAAGTTCAAGGATGAACTTGGTATCTATTGTAATGTATCTTTGGATCATAAGGGGGAATGTTAGATGATCCAAAATACAAATATCATAGTTTAAAAGTTAGAATAAAATGATTATTAATTTAGAATATTAAATTAATAATCTAGAATATTTCATTAATAAATGGAGACATTTAGAAATGAATATTGTTGTAAAAGATATGACTCTAGAAAGGTGTCATATCTTAGGCTCAAAATTAGGAGTATAGTTATAATATTGTTAAGATAACATTTATTGTAAATAGACACTGGTTTATTTAATAAGTGATCCATAACTAGAGTTTGTTAGGACATTTATCTTATATATAGCTCATTGCAAGAGTGTTGAGTTGTTCAGGTGTAAACTCCTGCAAATTCTCATATGTAATTTATTTTTCTATTTAATAAAAGTGTGTGTCTGAGGAGACTTTTTCCATTACAATAAAAAAGGAAAGTCAACAAAGAAAATTTCATTCAAATTAGAATAAATGTACCTTTTTTTCCATCTTTCCAAGTTGATTTGCAAGTTTCTAGTCTCCCACCATGTGAATTTGTCCTCTTTCTCAGAGATCTATTCTTCTATATCTTTTATTTAAGGCTTAAGCATCATTTCCTTCCTCCAAGATGTAGCACAAAATCATTAGGTCCTAGAAAAAAAACCAATTTGTTGGCTTGGGGTTTCAAACCTAGTGTTTGAAAGGGTTTACTGTTAGGATCCAATGCCTTGAAGATGATAAATAGTCAATGAATATAGTCTAGTTTGAGGGGGAAACCTCCTTTTACAATATATCCAATTCATAATACAATATGAGATATGATAAGATAATCCTGAGACTAGGTCTCCTCGGTGTGTGTGTGTGTGTGTGTG